>CM030363.1:10687228-10770810 GCA_017893485.1 Hemerocallis citrina | reverse complement strand
CATGCGAGTAGGCCCAGGGATGATGGGTTTAGGTTTAGGTACCAGTGTTTATGCCCACGACATGTCTAGGCTGGGTCTGGGCATGACTTTTAAATTATGGGCCAAGCACGATTTTGGCAAGGCACGACACAAAACCGACCCAGTTCCAACCTTGTGTATGATCATAAATATATAACTTAAAAATAATAATTGTGAAAACTACACAATTATTTTGTTACGAAGCATAAGATATTGTTATATATATGCATGATATATATAAAAGTATATAATATAATATATTTATAAAAAAAATATAGTATATATTTCTTATATATTAAATACATATTATACATTATATAATAGTCCAAATTTTTTGCCCGGGCCTCAACACCTATGCTAGGCCCTCCTATCCATAGGAAAGCACTGATCTATGGGCGAACCTAGGGCCTAGCATTTTCATAGATGGCAGATCAAGGTCGGAGCTCGGCCCTTAAGGAGGTCCGGCGAGTTTGGGCCTGATTGGCCTCGAGTCATTTTGGGGGCAATCAGGTACTAAGAGCATTCACTATCACTTGCTAAAAACCTTTATTTTGTTTTTTTCTTGTTTTTTTTTTGTTTGCACTTTTTAGCATTGAAAAGTCCACTATCGTTTGCTAAAAATCCATATTTGGCAATAGAAATGAATAACCCACTTCTAAATATAGCAGATGGTTTGAGAAATTGTCAAATATTGAAGACGGAAGAAGATCTTTCGTTAGACAAAATCTTGAATATATTTTTTTTCAAAAAATTACTAAAGCATCATTCCACAAATTACGAAAATACCATTTAATTTTTTGAAAAAAAAAAGGCTCTGACGGAAGAAAATCATCCGCTCGGCAACAGGCTTCAAAATTTGTTTTCCTAAATTTAATAAAATGTCATTCCGTAAATTACGAAAATGCCATTTAATAAAATTAAAAACAAATTGGCTCGGACGGAGTTCGATTAATTTTAGCTTTAAACGACTGCAGCACTTGTAGGATAATGGCTCGATTCTGGTTCAGATTGTTTTGGAGTATCTGCAGCAAAAGAAAGTCACAGCATATCAGTCGACTGATAGATGGATCAGGCGACTGGCCAGAGAGTTTTTCGAAGGCTAAAGATACAAGCAGCAGCAGAGGATCAGTCGACTGATCGGTCGACTGCCAGATGGATTGCCAGTCGACTGGTAAGTCGACCAGTCGACTGATGACGGTATTTTGAACTGGATCAGGCCCAATTCGAAAAGGCCCAATAGTTTTCCTATAAATACACTTGTTAGGGTTTTGTAATTGGTGACGAAAATTAGAGATCCCTATTTCGGTTTTGCAGCCGTCATTGATTGTAAGGGTTTGTTTTCGCCCATTGGTGATAATTTGAAGAAGAAGAAACCCTAACCGCCCCGTGGATGTAGGCATGTATTTTGCCGAACCACATTAAATCTGTGTGTCCTTTTGTGTTGGTTTGTTTTGTGTTTTCTCGCTGGTTCTCTCTTTGTATTCCGCATTGATTCATTGTAGGATAATGGCTCGATTCTGGTTCAGATTGTTTTGGAGTATCTGCAGCAAAAGAAAGTCACAGCATATCAGTCGACTGATAGATGGATCAGGCGACTGGCCAGAGAGTTTTCGAAGGCTAAAGATACAAGCAGCAGCAGAGGATCAGTCGACTGATCGGTCGACTGCCAGATGGATTGCCAGTCGACTGGTAAGTCGACCAGTCGACTGATGACGGTATTTTGAACTGGATCAGGCCCAATTCGAAAAGGCCCAATAGTTTCCCTATAAATACACTTGTTAGGGTTTTGTAATTGGTGACGAAAATTAGAGATCCCTATTTCGGTTTTGCAGCCGTCATTGATTGTAAGGGTTTGTTTTCGCCCATTGGTGATAATTTGAAGAAGAAGAAACCCCAACTGCCCCGTGGATGTAGGCATGAATTTTGCCGAACCACATTAAATCTGTGCGTCCTTTTGTGTTGGTTTGTTTTTGTGTTTTCTCGCTGGTTCTCTCTTTGTATTCCGCATTGATTATTGTTGGTTTGATTTGTACTCGCGCACAACAAGTGGTATCAGAGCTGTTGGTTCGACCTAGAGGGAGATGGCGGGTGATGCAGATGCAACCAAGGAGGTTGTGGGATCAAGTTCGTCAAGAACAACGATTCACAACGCAAAATTTGAAGTTGAAAAATTTGATGGGACAAACAATTTCGGGATGTGGCAATGTGAGGTTTTGGATGTTCTTGTTCAACAAGAACAAGATGTTGCTTTGGAAGTTGAAAAACCTAAGGATATGTCCGAAGCAGATTGGAAGAAGTTGAATCGAGTTGCGTGTGGGACTATTCGGCTCTTTATTGAGAAGGCTCAGAAGTACGATTTGATGAGGGATACCATTGCTGCGGTGTTGTGGAAGAAACTCGAAGACAAATACATGAGGAAAAGTTTGGAGAATAGGCTGTATTTGAAGAAGAGACTTTTTCGCTTCACCTATACGGAAGGTATGTCTATGAATGCTCATGTTGAATCATTTAATAAATTGTTGGCTGATTTGTTAAATTTGGATGAGCAAATTAAGGATGAAGATAAAGCCCTAATTCTGTTGAATTCATTACCTGAAAGTTATGATCATTTAGCAACTACTTTATTATATGGAAAAGATACTGTGAAATATGAAGATGTTGCAAATGCTTTGTTGAATAATGAAACTAGGAGAAGGGATAAGATGGTTGATAGAGAAACTTCTGAAGCGTTGATTGTAAGGGGCAGGACTGAGACTAGATCTGAGTCCAAATCTGGGGAAAAGGGAAACAAATCTCGTTCCAAATCGAGAGGAGTTTCAAAGGACAGGAAAAAACCGGCCAAAGATGAATGTGCTTTCTGTCATGAGAGGGGGCATTGGAAAAAGGATTGTCCAAAGCTACGAAATAAGGGAAATTCGACTGCAAATGTGACTGTTGATAATTCAGAAAGTGGCGAGGATTTTTCTTTTGCACTTGCTTCTAGTCCCTCACTTTATCAAGAAGTATGGTTTCTTGATACAGCAGCCTCCTATCATATGTCTTGGAAAAAGGAGTGGTTTACTTCTTTGGAGTATATGGATGGTGGTGTAGTTTTGATGGGAAATGATGCACCTTGTAAGAAGGTAGGAATCGGGAAGATTGAATTGCTAATGCACGATGGTCTTATTAGGGAGCTTTCAGATGTATGGTATGTTCCAGATTTGAAAAAGAATCTGATTTCACTAGGTGCTTTGGAGGCCAGTGGATTGAAATTTGCTAGTGAAGGTGGCATTCTGAAGGTGACTAGCGGATCACTCGTGGTGATGAAAGGGCAAAGAAAGAGGAACTTGTTTTTCTTGCAGGGAAAAACATATTTGGGTCAGGCTGCCAGTGTAACTGAGAAGCCTAAACAGGTTGTTCCCGACTCTACTAGGTTGTGGCATATGCGACTCGGGCATGCAGGAGAAAAGGCCTTACAGGGGCTTGTGAAGCAAGGGTTGCTTAAAGATGCTAAAGGGTGCAAGTTGGAATTTTGTGAACATTGTGTTTTGGGTAAGCAAACTAGGGTGAAATTTGGTACAGCTGTACATCAGACAAAGGGTATCCTCGATTATGTGCACACAGATGTTTGGGGCCCTACTCAGACACCTTCTATGAGTGGTAGACACTGGTTTGTTACTTTTGTTGATGATTACTCCAGACGAGTTTGGGTATATACCATGAAGCACAAAGATGAAGTTTTGACATTGTTCACAAGTTGGAAGAAGAAAGTTGAAAATCAGACTGGTAGGAAGATTAAGGTTCTGAGGTCAGATAATGGAGGGGAATACAAGAACGATCCGTTTCTGAAGTTGTGTGAAGATGAAGGGATCCAAAGGCACTTCACAGTTAGGAAGACTCCACAGCAAAATGGGGTTGCAGAAAGGATGAACAGAACCTTACTTGAGAAGGTAAGATGTATGTTAGCACAGTCTGGGTTGAAGAAGACATTTTGGGCAGAAGCTGTCATATATGCAAGCCACATCGTCAACCGTTTACCATCAGCAGCACTTGAAGGCAAGACGCCTATTGAGGTATGGAGTGGTAAACCTGCATCTGATTATAGTTTTTTGCATATATTTGGTTGTCCTGCTTATTTTCATGTAACTGAAACTAAACTTGATGCAAGAGCCAAGAAGGCTATATTTGTTGGTTTTAGTACTGGTGTCAAAGGTTACAGGTTGTGGTGTCCAGAACAGAAGAAGTTAGTAATCAGCAGAGATGTGACTTTTGATGAGACCAGCATGATTAGCTCGGGACAGTCGACTGGTGGTATATGTCAGTCGACTGGTGAGCAGCAGAAGAGTGGGACAGTTCTTCAACAGGTGAGTAGAAGAAGTTCGGGACAGTCGACTGATGAACAGGATCAGTCGACTGATGGTCCAAAACAGCAGAATTGTGGGAGCTCGGGACAGTCGACTGGTGGCAATAACCAGTCGACTGGTAGGAGAGTTTTTCAACAGGTGGAGTTAGAAAAGTTGTCAGTTGAAAATCCTGTTCCTGTCCAAGATGATGATGATGTGGTTGATAGTGAGAATGATGAAGAAGTTCCTATCCAGCAGGAAGAATCAATTGCAGTAAGAAGGCAAAGAAGAGATATCAAACGACCGTCTCGGTTTACAGATACAGTTGCATTTGCTCTTCCCATTGTGGATGATGAAGTTCCCTCCAACTTCAAAGAAGCCACTAGAAGTTCAGAAAATGCAGATTGGAAAGTTGCTATGGATGAAGAGATGAACTCTCTTCATAAGAATAAGACTTGGGATCTAGTGCAACTACCAAAGGGGAAGAAAGCAATTGGTTGCAAGTGGGTGTATACGAAGAAAGTAGGTCCAAAAGGCAGTGTTCGGTTCAAGGCAAGACTAGTTGCAAAGGGGTATGCTCAACAGGAAGGTATTGACTATAATGAAGTGTTCTCTCCGGTTGTGAAGCATCCTTCTATTCGGATTTTGTTAGCATTGGTAGCACAGTTTGATCTTGAATTGACACAGATGGATGTGAAGACTGCGTTCTTACATGGGGATCTAGATGAAGAGATTTATATGTTACAGCCAGATGGGTTCAAGACAGCTGGGAAGGAAAATTGTGTTTGCAGGTTGAAGAAGTCTCTCTATGGTTTGAAGCAATCTCCAAGGCAGTGGTATTTGAGGTTTGATCAGTTTATGAAGGTGCAGAGATATTCCAGAAGTGAGTTTGATCATTGTGTTTACTTCAGGAAGTTGCAGGATGGCTCTTTCATATATCTGTTATTATATGTGGATGACATGTTGATTGCTTCTAAGAATGCTAAGGAGATTCAAAATTTGAAGAATCAGTTGAGTTCTGAATTCGAGATGAAGGATCTTGGCGAAGCCAAGAAGATACTTGGGATGGAGATAGCTAGAGACAGGGCAAAGGGCATAGTGAGTTTGACACAGAAGCAATATCTTTTGAAGGTGCTGAAACGGTTCGGTATAGATGAGAAGACTAAACCAGTAAGTACACCCTTAGCCAGTCATTTCAGAATTAGTGCTTCTCAGTCTCCAAGTACAGATGAAGAGAGACAGTATATGGCGAATGTACCTTACACTAGTGTGGTTGGCAGTTTGATGTATGCCATGGTTTGTACTCGACCAGACATCTCTCAGGCGGTGAGTATGGTTAGTCGATATATGCATGATCCAGGCAAAGAGCATTGGCAAGCAGCTAAATGGATTCTAAGGTACATAAGTGGCACCACAGATGTGGGTTTGAAATTTGAAAGGGATGACAATATTAGCAGGTTATTAGTTGGATATGTTGATTCAGACTATGCAGGTGATCTAGATAAGAGGCGGTCTACTACAGGCTATTTGTTTACGATGGCTAGAGCACCTATAAGTTGGAGGTCAAATTTGCAGTCCACTGTAGCGTTGTCTACTACTGAGGCTGAATACATGGCGGTTGCTGAGGCCATGAAGGAAGCCATTTGGATACATGGACTTTTGAAGAGCTTGGGGATTCATCGGGAGAAGGTGGAGGTACACTGTGACAGTCAGAGTGCTATTCATTTAGCGAAGAACCAAGTTCATCATTCGAGGACCAAACATATTGATGTCCGTTATCATTTTGTGCGTGATTTGATAAAGGATGGTGATATTCATTTGGTGAAGATTGGGACAGCTGATAATCCTGCTGATATGTTGACCAAAGTTGTTGGAGCAGCCAAGTTCAAGCATTGCATGAACCTGGCTAATATTTTGCATGTTTGATGATTTGGAATGGGGGGTTGGAATAGTGCTTCGCTATTTGTTCGCCTAGTATGTGATATCATACTAAGGTGGAGTTCGGATTTGTTGTTACATTTGATGATGAGCATTTGGAGTATTTGTGGAGATTGCTTGGGCTATTTGGAAGATTTCCCCAAGGTGGAGATTGTTGGATACTTTGTGGAAGATCTCGCCAAGGTGGAGATTGTAGGATAATGGCTCGATTCTGGTTCAGATTGTTTTGGAGTATCTGCAGCAAAAGAAAGTCACAGCATATCAGTCGACTGATAGATGGATCAGGCGACTGGCCAGAGAGTTTTCGAAGGCTAAAGATACAAGCAGCAGCAGAGGATCAGTCGACTGATCGGTCGACTGCCAGATGGATTGCCAGTCGACTGGTAAGTCGACCAGTCGACTGATGACGGTATTTTGAACTGGATCAGGCCCAATTCGAAAAGGCCCAATAGTTTCCCTATAAATACACTTGTTAGGGTTTTGTAATTGGTGACGAAAATTAGAGATCCCTATTTCGGTTTTGCAGCCGTCATTGATTGTAAGGGTTTGTTTTCGCCCATTGGTGATAATTTGAAGAAGAAGAAACCCCAACCGCCCCGTGGATGTAGGCATGAATTTTGCCGAACCACATTATATGTGATATCATACTAAGGTGGAGTTTGGATTTGTTGTTACAGTTGATGATGAGCATTTGGAGTATTTGTGGAGATTGCTTGGGCTATTTGGAAGATTTCCCCAAGGTGGAGATTGTTGGATACTTTGTGGAAGATCTCGCCAAGGTGGAGATTGTAGGATAATGGCTCGATTCTGGTTCAGATTGTTTTGGAGTATCTGCAGCAAAAGAAAGTCACAGCATATCAGTCGACTGATAGATGGATCAGGCGACTGGCCAGAGAGTTTTTCGAAGGCTAAAGATACAAGCAGCAGCAGAGGATCAGTCGACTGATCGGTCGACTGCCAGATGGATTGCCAGTCGACTGGTAAGTCGACCAGTCGACTGATGACGGTATTTTGAACTGGATCAGGCCCAATTCGAAAAGGCCCAATAGTTTCCCTATAAATACACTTGTTAGGGTTTTGTAATTGGTGACGAAAATTAGAGATCCCTATTTCGGTTTTGCAGCCGTCATTGATTGTAAGGGTTTGTTTTCGCCCATTGGTGATAATTTGAAGAAGAAGAAACCCCAACCGCCCCGTGGATGTAGGCATGAATTTTGCCGAACCACATTATATGTGATATCATACTAAGGTGGAGTTTGGATTTGTTGTTACAGTTGATGATGAGCATTTGGAGTATTTGTGGAGATTGCTTGGGCTATTTGGAAGATTTCCCCAAGGTGGAGATTGTTGGATACTTTGTGGAAGATCTCGCCAAGGTGGAGATTGTAGGATAATGGCTCGATTCTGGTTCAGATTGTTTTGGAGTATCTGCAGCAAAAGAAAGTCACAGCATATCAGTCGACTGATAGATGGATCAGGCGACTGGCCAGAGAGTTTTTCGAAGGCTAAAGATACAAGCAGCAGCAGAGGATCAGTCGACTGATCGGTCGACTGCCAGATGGATTGCCAGTCGACTGGTAAGTCGACCAGTCGACTGATGACGGTATTTTGAACTGGATCAGGCCCAATTCGAAAAGGCCCAATAGTTTCCCTATAAATACACTTGTTAGGGTTTTGTAATTGGTGACGAAAATTAGAGATCCCTATTTCGGTTTTGCAGCCGTCATTGATTGTAAGGGTTTGTTTTCGCCCATTGGTGATAATTTGAAGAAGAAGAAACCCCAACCGCCCCGTGGATGTAGGCATGTATTTTGCCGAACCACATTAAATCTGTGTGTCCTTTTGTGTTGGTTTGTTTTGTGTTTTCTCGCTGGTTCTCTCTTTGTATTCCGCATTGATTCTTGTTGGTTTGATTCGTATTCGCGCACAACAGCACTCTCCTCTAAAAGTTATATTCCAAATGCTATGTATGCAAATTTTAGTACCAATCATAGTGGATGCTCTAAAGATATAAAAATGATCTCACACACACATTTACAAATACCAGATTCTACTGTCACTTTCAACCAATTTAACAAAGAAATTCATTCATCAATCCACTTAAAACCTTACAATAACATATAAATTTTGTAATTTAGTATAAAATATTCCATCATATTTTAAATCAAAATTTAGTGTTGTGCTCTCAGCCAACATCGATCATCATTTGTTTGGGGGAAAAAATGGATATACCCAGCTGGTCATGTAATAGCATATGGTCATTGGCTCTCTTTAGAGATCCGGTAATCGGTCTGCAATTTGAATTTTTTACCAAACTATCCCACTTTTTGTAAGTATGTACCAAACCGTCCCCGTTCGAAAATTTAATACCAAAAAATTTCCGTCGCTAACTGAGTTAGCGCCCCTAGTAATTTTCTTCGCGCTATCTCAGTTAGCGTGTGGTAACTCCGTTATATAGGCACTTTCCCCCTCAACTGGGGGTGTGCGAAAAAAACTCACTAAATTTAGGCAGCGTGCCTATTTAAACCACTAACGCTAACGAGATTAACGTGATAGGTGGACAGCAAAAAACCCCAAGTACAGACACGCTAACCCCGTTAGCGCGCCTCTTTATACCAGGAGCGCTAAATGGGTTAGCGTGCTATGTCGTTTGGGACCCTATTAAATCACAATCGCTGACGCTGTCTCATTATATTCATAGTGTCTTTCTCTCTTCTCTTTCTCCCCCAATTTCGGAACCCAACTCCAAAATCCTAGCATCCGAATTGTAGATCTTACTCAAAAATACTCTACAAAATCTTAAAGGATCTTCTTCTTCTCTCACAGTCATATCTCCTCCCACTTTGAAAACCCTAAATCCATATTTGGGCTTTTCTTTGTTTGGGGATTTACATAGCGGATTTGTTATCAACCTATTCACTACGCCGTCTTTTCGAAGCTCAAAATTGCTCATCTTTTATGATCATTAATTTCAAGCTATGAATTGTATATCATTTTATCGAATATATTTTGTTTAGTAGATAATGATTTTTTTTTATAAATATGTATATGTATGGATTACGATATTCCTATTTGGCTTTATTTTGGTGATAAAATTATCCGTGACCCAAAAATAGGTTGTTGTTATAGTGTTGTTGATCCCAAAATAATTTGGGTACCCCGTACAACCTCAATGGAAGAACGTGTTGAGAAGGTTTATGAGGTTACTAATTGGGATAGAGAACGATGGAATTTTAAAATTTTAGCAAGTTATGCAGCGAGAAAAGGTAATGGTCAATATTTTATGACTGTACCTGTAGGAAACAACAACTCTCTGAAGTCCATGATTGGTAGAACACTTGATCCGAATTTTAGTTGGTCTGCATTAGAACTTTATATTCAGCAAACCTAAAATATTAATATCCAACCACATGCTAACCCCGGTTCAAGCTCCGCACGTGAAGTGTCGATCCATAGGATCATTTCGAATCCAGTTCAAAACATCCCATGCAATCCTACCATCCTCACAAGAAGAGACGTTTACAAATACTACAATTCCGGATCCTACTGAATTTGAATTGCCACGTTAACCAAGTTTGATTAATGATTTCGGTCCGAATACCAATGTTTTCGGGATATTTCAAAATGCTACCGTTAATAATGATTTATTCGATGATGAAGAAGAAGACGAAGAAAAAGACGATGAACTTGAAGAGGGATTACAAAATGAAGACGAGGAAGAAGAAGATGAATATGTAAATATTAATATAAATGAGAGTAATGATGTCATCGTGAACCTTACTGATAGCTTCAATAATGTCAACGTTCATGTTACTGATGAAATAGCACAAAGTGCGAGAGTAAATAATGGTCCACAAGAGTCGTCCGGTTCATCCACCGTAGATGAGTTCTACATTGGGTAAGAGTTTCAAAGTAAATAATCGATTCAACATGCGATAAAGCTATACTCCATCAACAAACATCGGGAATTAATCACAATGAAATCTTCACCTACCATCTTTGTTGTAAAATGTAAATTGGCTCTGAGAAAACGTTCACTTGAGGCGATGGTGCAAATCCCACCAGTTGCAAGTGAGGGTGGTTGTCCGTGGAGATTACGTGCAATCGTTCCGAAGGGTCGGACAAATTTTGTGGTTAAAAAACTGGTAGAGCCGCATACATGTGTGAATCCTGCATTGAATCAAGACCACTGCAAGGTTGATACTAAACCTGTATGCAATTTCATTATGAATGTTGTGAAGGCTCAAATAGGAATAACACCGCAGGCCATTATTGAGATAGTCAAACTACAATTGAATTATCAGATATCTTATAGGAAGGCTTGGATTGCAAAACAAAAATCTATTGAGAAGTTGTACGGATCATTTGAAGGCGCGTATACTAAGTTCCCTTTACTTCTATCAGCAATACAAGCAGCAAATCTAGGAACTGTTGTCCATTCGGATAAGTATGATTTCAGTCCTGACGAAGAAATATTCAGGGGAGTGTTTTGGGCATTTGGTGCTTCAATTGAAGGGTTCAAGTTATGCAAACCTGTTATAAGTGTTGATGGAACACACTTATACGGAAAATATAAGGGTTGTTTGTTAATAGCCATATCACCGGATGCGAATGATTGTATGTTTCCATTTGCCTTCGCAATAGTTGACGGAGAGAGTGTTTATACATGGACATGGTTTATGAACTGCATTCGTTTTTATGTCACCGATCGGTTTGGTTTAAGTGTTATCCCTGATTGCCACGCTGGTATTTTGGCGGTCATGGACTCGCAGAACGGAGCGTGGAACGAACCAAATGCATATCATCGTTATTGTATGCGACATTTTGCTACAAATTTTTTTACCAAATTTGGTAGCAAAGCAATGAGGACGAAAGTTAAAATTATAGCATGTCAAAACCAACCCAAAAAATTTCAAAGCAAACTCGCGGAACTGAAACCAGTTAATGTGGAAGTAGAAAATTGGTTGAATGAGAAATTAGTTTACAAATGGACACTTTCTGAAGATGGAGGACGTCGATATGGCATAATGACTACCAACCTATTAGAAGTTTTCAACTCGGTATTGAAAGGTGTCCGTAGTTTACCAGTAATTGCTATTATGGACATGATCTTTTACTGTCTTAATTCGTACTTTTGCAACACGCGTCAGTTAGCCAACAAGCTCATTAGTGAAGGTAAAATTTTTGCACAAAGAGTACAGGATTTGATAGATATCCAGGGTGAAAGAGCCAACAGGCATGAAGTGATATTGTTTAGCCATCAACCCGGAGTTTTTGCAGTCAAAACAAGTATACTAAGAGTAGGTGGGAATCAATAGGGTGGTAACTTGCACACAGTTAACTTCGGCACTAAAACTTGTACTTGCCAAAAATTTCAGCTATATCATATACCGTGTTCTCATGTTCTAGCTGCTTGTGCATATCGCGCTATTAATTACAAGTCGTATGTTGATACATTCTATTCAACTATTTCGTTAGCACAGTCATGGGCTCCCAATTTTCATCCTACACTAGATCCTGCATATTGGCCTGTTAATACTGAAAATAGACTTGTAGCTGATCCGAGCCTTCAACGTTCTTGGAAAGGTCGTCCGAAGAGTACGAGAGTTCGTAATGATATGTATGTAAGAGATGAGTCTAGTAGGGCTTCCGGAATGACGTGTTTAAAATGTGGTTTGAGAGGTCACAATAGGCGCAGATGTCGGAAAACTCAAGTCAATCTACTCAAAGCCATCATTGAATTATTGTAATATTGCATTTTGTTGAATATTTTGAGATCTTTAATATCTTGGTTTGAAGTTTGTATTGTTATTTTGAATGAATGTATGTTAGATGTAAATTCGAATCTCATTAGATGAGGTGCATTCATCTGTGTGTTTCTGGAAATATGAGATAGCCATACTCGTTAACTCAGTTAACGTGCCACTTTTTACCAAGGCCGTTAACTGAGTTAATGATTGTTGTCATCTGAAATTTCCAGAAACTTTCAAGTTTCTGGAAATTTGAGATAGCCACACTCGTTAACTCAGTTAACGTGTCTTTTTTTAGCAAGGCTGTTAACTGAGTTAACGACTGTTGTCATTTACAATTTCCAGAAACTTTCAAGTTTCTGGAAATTTGAGATAGACACACTCATTAACTTAGTTAACGTGCCTCTTTTTGCCAAGGCCGTTAACCGAGTTAACGACTGTTGTCATCTGAAATTTCTAGAAACTATCAAGTTTCTGGACATTTGAGATAGCCACACTCGTTAACTCAGTTAACGTGCCTTTTTTACCAAGGCAGTTAACTGAGTTAACGATTGTTGTCATCTACAATTTTCAGAAACTTTTAAGTTTCTGGAAATTTGAGATAGCCACACTCGTTAATTCAGTTAACGTGCCTATTTTTACCAAGGCCATTAACTGAGTTAACGACTGTTGTCATCTAAAATTTCCAAAAACTTTCAAGTTTCTGGACATTTGAGATATCCACACTCGTTGACTCAGTTAACATGCCTTTTTTTACCAAGCACGTTAACTGAGTTAACGACTGTTGTCATCTACAATTTCCAGAAACTTGAAAGTTTTTGGAAATTTGAGAAAGACACACTCATTAACTTAGTTAACGTGCCTCTTTTTACCAAGGCCGTTAACTGAGTTAACGTGTGTTCCTAGTTTCACAAATAGAATTAAAAAATCTAAAGCAATACACAATCACAACATATACACATTTACATTCTCAACATATCATCATATCTTTCTCAACATATCATTCCCAAGCAATCAAAAGCCAACATGTACACACTTCACACCCATGTTACAGATCATAATCCAACATATACAAACTTCAGACATAAGAGTTCATAAACACAAAAATCTCGAACACAACATACTAAGCCAGGTCTCATATATAGCTAGGACTCAAAAACATTGCACACTTTCAGAAACAATCCAAACACAGCCAACAAAATATTACAAACTTCATTCCAAAAAATATTACAAACTTCAAACACTTCTCCCAGGCATTCCAAGTCTCAAACACTTCCAAAAACATTACAAACTTCAAGCCTGAGTTACAAACTTCAAGTCAAGTCTCTAACACAAGGAGTGAATAGATTTACCTACGAAGGGGTGAATAGATTTGGATGTTTCCTTTTACATTTTGGACGCTTCCGGCTTTCCTGAGTTAAGCCGGAGCGGGAAATATTATCTTCGTCAAGTTCTTCTTCTTCCTCTTCTTGGACTTCATCAATTGGTGGAGATGGTTCCCTTCTTCGTCGTCGTCTTTCTTCTTGTATTATTGGACGAGGACGAGATTTTGTAGCCATTGTCTTCCGACGACCTGTTTGGTGCACGGGTCCGGACAATATCACATCTATTTTGTTGCCTTTGCCGACGAGATCTGCTTGTACTCGACATGACTCAACAATTTTACGAGTGAATACCTTCAACGGTTCGGCTACATTACTCTTCAATACTTTCGCGTATTCTTCTGCTTGAATCCATACTTGGGCCATCTACATAAAAAGAAAAGAAACGTAATAATAAATTCAATAAATAAACTTTGGTAGATTGGTAGATTAACGGAAACGTAATAATAAATTCAATGAATAAAACAAAAGAAGCAATGCAAATATGGACATTAAACTTACAACACTCCGAAGCAATGGTGTCTTTGGTTGGAACATTGGTAGAATAACGGAGTACGTGTCTGCTGGATCGGTGACATATCTCCGTGTCGGTACTTCGACCCCCGCTGGAAGTTGGCTTGTTGGAGAAATGTAAAGGTGAGTCATTCTCCTATACCACGTCATGTAAGGGACATTAGAAGACGCACTGAACGGGAGAATATTCGCAAGTACGTGATCGAGACAATGGTTGTTCCAAATATCTAAGTGTACGTGCAATGAAGCTGCCCAATCGTGAGCTATTTGTCGACCCATACCGGTAACACTATGCAGATCGACATTGTACAGTTGATGGACCGGAATATTCTGAAGCAATCCAAACTGACAAAGTACTCTATCTAGAAAATAGTTCTCAACTGTACCAAAGTGGATAAGCGGTGCTTTTGTCAACCACAGTTGAGGAGCCGAGGTACAAACTGGAGGCAATTTCGCTAAATGTGCCTCGGTATATGGTTGTCACTTAACACAATTGTCTGCTAAGTGGTCAAGCTCATCCCGGTAATATGAGAGGCATCTATTAGGGCTAGCCTTCCACGTCAACGAACCTATCCAATACACGCCTTGTGGTGGCCTCATGTTCTCGTCCTCAGAAAGATTCACCCACTTTGGTGATTACTTTGCGACAACGAGTCGGCCAATGTGTAGTAATTCCCAACTCCAGACGTATAGCATCAACATTGGTCCATTCATCTGCTTGGCACCTAGAGAGCAATTGCACAAGATTCTATACAATGTGGCCAACACAGCACTTCCCCAACTCCACCAAGATTGTCGATTAGTGGTAGGTACATTAACGATACTGAATCTCCAGAGGAATTTGGGAGCATCACACCTCTGAACAGTGTCATTATGTAGGTCCGGCGTAACACACTACTTGCAACACAGTGGAGGCATTAGTCAACGTACCGGAGAATGTGTCCTTCAACCATTTCAGTCTCAATGATTTGCCTACAAGGGCCGATCGATCCACCTATACACCGAGGTACTCATGGATAATGAACTCTGGTTCAAAGTCCATTGTGCCAGTTACGACCTCTCCATCAATTGGCAGACCCGTTATTACAGCAACATCTTGCTGTTATCTCGCCGACCGGCAAGTGAAAACTGTGTCTCGGGATGCCATCTCTCGAGAAGAGCTGTTAACAAGGGTCGGTCGGCCTTAATGGAGCCCATCAACCTGATGCTGTATAACCCACATTGCTGTAATATCTCATGTATATGGGGATGCATCTCTAATGTGTCATGCCCCCGAAAACTAGACTCCGAAGAATTTCTTTCCCAAATGGCTTTAGATCGATGCTGACTTTGTAAAGTCAAAAGCTTTGGGTCGATCGGACCGGGAACCACCGGAGGAACATATGAGAAAGAAGATGGTCCCGACTGACTAGAAGGAGAGGACGGGCCAGTTTGATTTGGAGGAGGAGGAGACGGGCTCATTTGAGTTGGCGGATAAGAAGAAGAACCGGCCTCATCCTATACCAAAAAAAGTTGAAATTCAACATATAAATTTATAATTTTCTTCATGTTAAAATTAAACATATGAAATAAATGTTGTTATGCCCCGCTTCCCAAAATACAGAATACGAGTACGTAATGTAGGTCCATCGAATGATGTAAACACCATCCATAAGCTGTACTAGACTAACTCAACAATATGCAACAACAAATACAACCATGCAAGAAGAAATAATCATATGAATGAAGATAACTTCAATAAATAATGAAATAATCCAACAATAATAATATCAAACATAAGAAATCCAACATCTGGGAAAAACAAACTCCGGGAACATAAGCCCAAAACAAAATTCAAAGTCATAACAATGTTCAAAGAAATAAGCTAGCAATAAATAAATTAAGCAGCACAAACTTGGACTCCATCTCTAGAATCGCTGCTCACCAATACCTTCTGGGATTGATCCTTCAGTACCTGTAAAATCTTGATCTAAAAAGAAGAAGAAGAGTGCCCTTAGAGCAAGTCATGGGCAGCAAGTAAGAAAACAGAGGATAAAGAAAAGCATGTATATCAAAGAAAATGGACAGGATCAAAGTCAAAAAACAAAGCAAAGAGCAGACAATGATATTAAAGGTTTACAATAATTACACATGTAATGAGTGATATCAAGTCAAGTTCAATACAGGATCAAGTATGCAGGCTATTAGTCATTTTATTAGCCTATCTAGTGTACGTACTACTGTATCCCATACTACAGGTTCGGCGCAAGCACACAGTGAATGTTTTAGACTGATGGTGAATTCACGGTTTGTGTACTCGGCATTGATAACAATAATTTACGATCAAGAATTAACAATCAATCATTGCAATCAATACTCCTCATTCCATGTCAAGTGTTCAAGTGAGCAAGAAGGCCTTACCGAGTATATTTCCCGATCGTTCACTACCAAGTCTACCCATAATACCCCGACTTGTTATTAGCTTATTTTCATCCTATGTGAGCATAAAAGATGTTTTCAATGTTATAAGATACTAAGTGTGTCTAATTCTATGTGTTACAGACAAAGCATGAAGCAAACACATCACATAAGCACAATTCATACAATCAGGACAGCATGACCTTATTATACTAAAATATGGATTATGTTCACTACAAAATAGCAAATCTGAATCCGTTAGAAATTCTAGAAAGTAGACTTCTACACGGTTCCAGCGAATATAATTAGGGCATATAAAAGATACAGGAACTAGGGTGAAAACTCTATTCTATTCAGGTTTTATGTTCAGGCAGCATGTAGTAGATTGTGTTCAACTATTTGTTTCAGGTCAGAGAACTTATCAAATAAATCCATAAAAATTCAGGGTGATTCCTACACGTGTCTAGGTTCAGCTAGATTTATTTCAGATTTTTCTTTTACTGTTAGCATGGTCAATTAAATTAAGAAACAGCAGGATACACATGCATTTATGAATCGGGAATTTATGACACAACTGTACTAAAATGATGATATCTAACAGGTTACACATCAGAATTCAAATCGGCAAAAAAGGCAGTAAACTAGACATCAGAGGCTAAATTTCATGTTCAGAATGTTATTTCAAATTATGACATTAGCATGGTTGAAAATCTGATTCAAAATGAAACAACTGGCAGCCCAGAAATTGTTTGACATAAAAGGGCATTAAATAAATCATACAATCATATATTTCATGCAAATTGATAATCAAAGTGATCCTAGATGTCAACATGCATATTTCTATGTTTGAGATACAATTTCACAGGCATGGTATATATTCATCAATCAAATTCAATCCAACATGCATACAATTCATCAACAAGTCTATAGCATAAATCTAGTTAATTACATGTAAGTGCATATGCATGAAACAATAGGAACTAGGTTTTAGATCAAAGAGAGCGACACGATGTGAAGAGTATGTCGGGTTAGCTCGTGTAAATCCTCAATAAACTTAACGGAATTGTCAAATACAGCATGATAGGGAAAAAGACGAGATCTACTTGCTGAGATGAAATAAACTTGAACAAAACAAAATATTAGTTCAAGAAGAGACTTGCCTATTAAATTGCATATTCAAATAATAAAGAATAACGGGATCAGAATTCCGGGCGACGATCCTTAAGATCACGAGCGAGACACTTGGCAAAACACCAAACAACGAAATCCAAAACAGCAAACAGCAACACACGCACACACATCGGATCCAACAACAAGAGCAGCCACACCGGATCGGGGCAAACAGCACACAGCGAAATCCTGATCCCGTCGGCCAAAACAGCAAACACCAGGGCGGCCAATCACCTCTCGTCTCCTACCTTCGCAGAGAGAGAAGGAGAGAGCGGGACTCCGACGACGCTTGGCGGCTGGTGACGGCTGCTATGACGACGAACACAATGGCGACGACATTGCGGTCGGGAAGCAACGGCAATGGCAAGAGCGACGGTGATGTGAGCTCTTTTTTTTGCTCGAAAATAGGGGAACGGTGACGACGTGCTGAACGACGATGAGGACACTGCGAGGGGACTCTAGAGGGTGAGGGAAGTGCACGGTGAGGGACCACGGTAGCAATGGCCAGAGACGGGGGTTTGGCGATGGATACAGTGGGGTTCGGTGATGGGTTAGGGCGGTGGATGACAAAGACGATAATGGGGAAGACGATCGGAGGGTGATGAGGAAATGGGGAAGATGATGAGGGGTTGGTGATGATGGTGGTGGTCGAAGGTGGCAAGGTGGCAAGGTGATGGGTTGGCAATGGGTTTGGTGGTTTCAGTGGGGAAAAACAGAGAGAGAAGAGATGAGGGTCGGGGAGAGAGAGAGCAGCGGAGAGAGAGAAAGATAAATATTTAGGGTTTAATTAATAGGGTATTTATAGAAGATTAGAAAATTGGGTTTTGGGTTGTGGTTTAGTGGGTTTTGGGTACAGATTTTGGCTCCAAAAAGAGATGAATAAGCATAAAACAAAGAGATGAACATAAAGGGGAACAAATCAAACTCAAAATAGGAAGAGCGAAATCTCGCAATGAACCAAAGATAGCAAAATACAACCAAAGGAGCACAGAATGAACTAGAGGAAATAAAAAAAACCCAAGAAAAACCAAAAATATAAAATAATAAAGGAATCCAGATACAATAATCAAAAGAGAACAAAATAAAATAAAATCCAAAAATAGGGGTTACAAATCCTACCCACCTTACAAGAAGAATTTCGTCCTCGAAATTCATACAAGAGGCAGATAGGGCGGACCCCGAAACAAAACAAACAAAGCAAAACAAAACACTACTCAAACAAACGAGGAAACCTCTCCCGAATGTCCTCCTCCAACTCCCAAGTTGACTCACCTGGCGAGCGAGGATTCCAAGAAAGTCGAACCAACTTGATGACTCTATTCTTCAACATTTTTTCTCGACGGTCTAAGATAGAGACTGGTCGAATTTCACATAACAAATTCGGCCTCACAGACAAGTCTGAGTAGTCAACCACATGACTGTCATCCCTGATGTATTTCTTGAGCTGAGAAACATGGAATACATCATGGACACCCGCTAAAGCTGGCGGTAGTACAAGCCTGTAAGCTACCTTGCCCACACGTTCCACAATATCGAATGGACCGATGAACCGATGACTCAACTTGCCTCTGCCTCCAAAATGGATAACACCTTTCCCAGGCGATACCTTGAGGAACACATGCTCGCCTGCCTCAAACTCTAGCGGTCTACGACGACAGTCAGCCCACTTCTTCTGCCGATCCAGAGCGGCCTGCAAATGCTTTCGGATCTGAGCCACGACATCAACTGTCTTCTTGATCAACTCAGGACCTAAAAGATTCCTCTCGCCGTATCATCCCAACAAACCGGCGATCTACACTTGCGCCCATACAAAGCTTCAAATGGAGCAGCCTTGAGACTCGTCTGGTAACTATTATTATAAGAGAACTCGGCTAAGTGAAGATGATCTTTCCACGAATCTCCAAACTGAAGAACGCAGGATTTCAACATGTCTTCTAGGGTCTGAATTGTTCTTTCTGACTGCCCATCCGACTGAGGATGGAACGCTGAACTGAAGCTCAACTTGGAACCCAAACTCTTCTGCAGGCTCTCCCAGAACTGAGACCTGAATCTCGTATCTCTATCCAATATGATGCTGAAGGGAACTCCATGCAGAGGAACAACCTCCTGAACATACTGCTTGGCCAAACTCTCCGTGGACTGACCCACACGGAAAGGAATGAAGTGAGCACACTTTGTCAGCCGATCCACGATCACCCAAATAGCATTATGACCTTTAGGATCCCTTGGCAAAGCTGTCACAAACTCCATCGTGATATGCTCCCACTTCCACTCTGGAATTGGAAGAGGTTACAAAAGTCCCACGGTCCTCTGATGCTCTGCCTTTACTAGCTTACAGATCTAGCACTGGGCGACGAATCGAGCCACATCCCGCTTCATGCCGTGCCATCAGAAATATTGCTTCAAGTCCCTGTACATCTTGGTACCACCAGGATAAATAGAATACGGGGACTGATGAGCTTTCTCTAGTAGCAACTGCCTGACTTTCCCTCTAGGTACACACAACCTAGAGCCAAAATAAAAAGACGCGTCAGCATGTGTAATGCCCTGAATTTCCATTCATGAAAATTTGTTATTTATTTCGTTATTTTGCACGTAGTGTGCACATACCATTTTATGAAACTTTATAATGAATGATGGGTATATGTCTATGTAGATATGTTTGCTAAATTATTTATTTTTAAAAGGGTCCTGGTTTCAAATAAACTTGAGCCCAAAATCTAAATTATTTATTTTGTAAAAGTTAATGTTTTGGCCCATTAATTTAAGCCCAAGAATTAATTCTCTTTTTTAACAACTTGTAAAGTAAAACTCTTTTAAAAAATTATTTTGTAAAAATGTGTATGTACAAGTTTGTTTATATGGAAACTAGAATAGCACGTGCATGCAACATAGTGTGCATTGCACACTATTCCTTCCATGGCCGTTTTTATAATCTTTTGAGGGAATTGGATATTTTCAAATGGAGATCATGCATGGGTGGTTACTTAGTTGTGGGTAGCTAATGCAACTCCTACTTTCATCTTAGCCCTCCATCTCATAACCATCCACTAGATCCTAGCCCTCCATTCTACCCAAAGTTGTGTATAAATACCCCCCCCCCCCTAATTGTAATCTACCCAAAAATCTATTTAGAGAAAGATATATTTGCAAGAGAGTTGTGAGTGTGATTAGTCTTGGGAGTCCGGCATTACTCCAGAAGACTCTCGGTGGCAAGGAGCAAGGAGGAGGAGTCACATTATCACTAGAAGGCTTTTTGGGATTTCGTTTATTTTGTCAACAAAGTGGGTGTTTCTCAGGACTTCTAATATAGAGATCATGCTAGGGCAATTTTGATTGTTATCATGCTTGTGAAATATGGATTGATATGGTGATTATTATACTAAAATGCGTTGTGCTGTATTTAGTATGAAAGATGTGAATGAATGAACATGATTAATGAAATTTAAAAGATCGAAACTGACCTGTACAGTCGACCGATCATGTGAATAAGTCGACTAGTACGAGGTGGATGTTTCCCATAACTTCTAAAATAGAATTCATGTCAAGATCGAGGATTTAACTGTGTATGTATGTGCAAACTAAAGTGATAGAATGATTGCTAAATTGATATCTTCCATGCTGTACATAATGTAGAAATTATGAACTGATGAAAAAGGACTAATAATAATTAGAAAACTGGAAATGACCTATACAGTCGACCGGTCGTATGAATAGTCGACTGGTATATTGAAAGAAAATATATACAGTTCGGATTTTCATGAAACGACGTGTATTTTTTAATGTGAATTATTAACTTGATGTTCTAGCATGTTAAATTGGGATTAGTATTCATCTCCGTGAGTAAATGATGAGTAAAAGGAAAAATATATGGTTAGCATTTCCTTTTGAGAAAAGAAAACACTAGTTATGTGGAATTTACATTAATCGAAAACTATGTTGTGATGTTAATAAACATATATGAATTTCATGTTTACGTTGGCATGAGCACATTGTAGCGTGACAAAAATGATGTGAGAACAAAATGAAGAGAGAATTCCTTAAATTTGAAAGTTTGACCTGCTCAGTCGACCGAATGTATGTAACAGTCGACTGTACTGAACTTGAAAAGTTACATAATTGAACTCTGCTGAACAGCCGACTGGGTTGATTGACAGTCGATTGCACTGTAGATGATATTGGGATTTTGAACGCTGCGGAACAGCCGACTGGCCATGTGCAGCAGTCGACTCTTTCGAGCAGCTTACTGAAGGATTTGGTTTGATTGAATAAGTTGACTGTTCAGAGCACTTTTGACATCTCAGAAATTCTATGAATCGTTTTATGATAAAAATTGTGAATCTTATGTTGAATATTGGTTGTGACAGTAAACTCTATTTTTCTTTGCATGAATTAAATATGAAGTGAATCATTTATTTGAATTTATGAAAGTTATAATTGTGGAACTATGGACATGAAAAAGAAAATCTATGGTAATTATGAAAAATGAACTCATGAGCTAGAAGTGCTCAGATTATTTTAGTAATTGTGAATTGGAATTGAAATGAAAGAGTATCTAAGTCTCCCCGGCAATTGGAAAGAAATTGAAATGAATTATTGAAATGAAAGACCAAGGTTGGTCATGTTGAATGAATGATTAAGTCCGGTTTAGTGGAGAGGCTAACTCTAGAGCTTTGATTTTGTTCATGATTCTAATAAAACTAAGGACTAGTACATAGTGAAGATGTGATGAAAGTAAGAGAAAAACACTGAGTATGAGGGCCATTGGGTAGCGGCGAGAGTGTATCCCAGGATGTCCCATGATGAGTCAGGACGAGGATACTACTCCAGAGTACCGTCCCGGGTGGCGACGCTCGTGGGATGTTTGAAAACTACGGGTGGTGTCATGTCTATGGTAGGAGCTGAATTACCACAGGATGCCTGTATGATGAGTCATGTGTCAGTGCGTTGGGATTCCCTCCAGAGCGCCTAGACATGAGTTTGTAGGTCAGAAAACATCTAGGATACTTACCGTAGTTACAGTAGTAGAGTAAGTCATGACGAGGGATTGAACCCTACAAGATGTAGAACGATTAAGGGCTTGCCCTAGGACCTATATAGTATGGGATGCATAGAATCCGAACAAGTGCGCATTAGTATCATATAATATAAATAATTGCATTAAGGACTAAGTGCACAATCACAACACGACATCCATAGGGTATTTCCCTTTAATTTGATATGTGAACAAGTTTGTGATTAGTTAAGAAATAAAAATCGTTATACTGTTTCTGGCATAGAGAGGATAGCCATGTATAATTATCGTCGGTTGAATAAACTGACGTACCCACAGTTTTATATGCAGGATAATTGGTTTGATAAAGGTTAAAGGAAAGCCAATGCTCGAAGATCGTTATTTATTGTTGCAACTTTTGTATAAAGTTATAATTGCTTCCGCTGTCATTACATGTGAATTATTGATGTATATTCTTCCACTATAAAATATAAAGTGTAAAATCTCTTGTAACTCTGATGTAAATTGGAAAGTTTTCAATTCCTTGTAAAATTGTACCGAATGAGACGAAAAGATCCTGTAGAACTCTCGAATTCAGTTGTATTTGGGATTCGGGGTGTTACAGCATGAACGACCAAATCAGATCTCAAGCCAGCTTCGACCTCACTCCGAAACTGCTGCAACTGCGGGTCACTCCCTTGAGCTCCCTTAATTTGCTCAATCAAAGAAGACTGCAACTGCAACATCATGAGCCGCCGATTTGATCCTAGAAGCAACACATCCAACTCCAGCCTCCTCATGTCCTCCACTATCTTCTTCTGCTGAGTGAGGAACATAGCGGTCAGGCCTCCGACTCAAAGCATCAGGCACCGATTTTACTATACCCGGGTGATACTGTAAATTGATGTCAAAATCTGCCATCAATTCCAGCCATCTCCTCTGCCTCATGTTCAACTCCTTCTTCGTGAACACATACTTGCGGCTCTTGTGATCTGTGAATATCTCCACTCTATCCCTAAGCAAATAATTCCTCCACAACTTCAAGGCAAAACCCACGGCTGCAAGCTCCAAATCATGCGTAGGATAGTTCTTCTCATGAAGTCTCAACTGCCTCGATGCATAAGTGACAACCCTGCCTCGCTGCATCAGCACTGCTCCAAGACCTCTAAGCATCACAAAAGATCACAAAACCACCCGAACTGTCGGGTATAATCAGCACAGGCACTAACGTCAACCGATGCTTCTACTCGGCAAAAGCTTCATCACAAGCTTCATCCCAGACAAACTTCTGCTCCTTCTTGGTCAAACTGGTCATAAGTCCAGCAATCTTCGAAAAATCCTGGACGAACTTCCGATAGTAGCCAGCCAAACCTAGAAAGCTTCTCACCTCAGGAACAAACTTCGGAATAGGACAATCCTTGACCGTAGAAATCTTTACAGGATCCACAGAAACACCAGCACCAAAAATAATGTGGCCAAGAAAAGCAACCCGATCCAGCCAGAACTCACACTTGTTGAGCTTCCCAAATAGCTGGTTCTCCCTCAAGGTCTGCAGAACCACTCTCAAATGCTCAGCATGATCCTCCTTGTCACGCGAGTACACCAATATGTCATCAATGAAGACCACGACAAACTGATCCAAGAACGGCGAAAACACCCCATTCATCAGACTCATGAACATAGCTATTAGTCACTTCGAAAGGCATCACCAAGAACTCGTAATGACCGTACCTAGTTCGGAAAGCTATTTTCGGAACATCCTCTGACTTCACTCTGACTTGATGATAATCGGAACGAAGATCCAACTTCGAGAACACTGAAGCACCTCCCAATTGGTCGAACAAATTGTCAATCCTCGGTAATGGATACTGATTCTTGACAGTGACATTGTTCAACTCCCTGTAGTCAATGCAAAGCCTGTGGCTTCCATCCTTCTTGCTGACAAACAGAACTGGGGCACCCCAAGGAGAAACACTAGGCCGGATAAAGCCCTTATCAAGCAGCTCCTGAACTTGCACCTTCAGTTCCGCCAATTCAACCGGTGCCTACGATACAGACTCATGGAAATAGGCACCGTACCTGGCTGAACATCAATGCTAAACTCCACATATCGGTCTGGCGGAAAGCTGGGCAAATCCTCGGAAAACACATCAAGGAAATCCCGCACAACTAAGGGTGCAACAACCCCATCAGAGCTTAATGACACAAGGGAAACAACCTAGGAATCCATCGAGTTCTTGACATGCCCAGATGGTGTCTCACCTGCATGGAAAAAAACTCTGGTTGACCAGAAAGCCTGAAAGTCACCTTCTTCTCCCAGCAATCAATCACGGCATAAGAAACACCCAACTAGTCCATGCCCAAAATGACATCGAAACCAGAATTGGGAATCACAATCAGATTAGCTCAGAACTCCACACCACCAATCAACAATGGACTCCGCTTGCAAACTCTAGAACAGACAATGATGCGTCCACTTGTGGTGATGTCCCAATATGCGGGCATGGCATTGCTAGTCAAACCATGCTGATCAACAAAGCGGGAAGAGATAAAAGAGTGGGTAGCACCCAAATCAAACAACACATGAGCTGGAAGAGAGAAGACTAAAATCACACCTAGAAGAAGAAGATGATGAAACAAAAGAATAAGGTGCTAGCAGGATATACACACGAATAATTGTACAAAAGAAGGGAAAATAGCATGCAGAAAACTGAAAAGAAGAAAAGAAAGTACAACTACTGTGATATACCTGCAACCACTCCAATAGCAACTTCCGCTTCCTCGGCTGTCAGGTTATAAGCCTGACCACGACCTCCAGCCTGACCTCCTCTAAGGGCTACACGCATCTGATCAAAAGCTTGCCTCTACAAAGAAAAAGGCGGTCTATCCTGACCACGAGTCGGAGCTCCTAACTTAGCAGTACCAGAAGCCGGTGCAGAAACCCAATTCCTCGAACAGTCACGAACCATATGCTCACTACTCCCAAACACTAGGCACAACAGGTTGGCCATCCTGCAGTCTCGCTGTGAATCCCAGGCTTATGGCAATAGCCACAAGTCTCAACAGTCCTCGGAACAACAGGTGCGTACGGCTATACTCTCGCAGGAGGTGGCGGGACTGGCCTCCGAATAGGTCCTCCGGAAGACCGAGCTGCACCAGGGTGCGAAACAGTCCGCTGAGGAAAACCTGACCTGCTAAGGGTCTGCTCCTAAATCCGGGCAGCACCTAGAACATCGGCATAGGCACGAAGCCGAAGAGCAGCCAAACAGTCCTGAATGGAAAAACTCAAGCCCGACTAAAATCTGCTAGCCCGAGCTTCATCAGTGGCAACAAGGGCGGGAGCAAAGCGACTGAGCCGAGTAAACTCTGTAGCATACTCATCCACGGAACGGTTTCCTTGAGTTAGGAAAACAAATTGTCGCACCATCTCTGCCTTAGTGACACTGGGAAAGAACTTCGTCATGAAGCTCTCAGAAAAAGCGGCCCACAATCGGTCGCAACATCCTCTCGGATTCAACTTGCCACCAGATGTGAGCGAGATCCACCAATTGGATGCGAACCACATCCACACGATTCGCCTCGGCAACACGAGCGACGATCAGCAGTTACTCCGTCTGCATAAGCCATTGCTCGGCCTCCAACGGTGACTCGGTACTCGAAAACTTATCCGGATGCAGCCTCATGAAATCTGCTACTGTACCAGGCCTAGGTGGCAGGGGCCCAAATGCAGGTCCAGCGGTAGGTCCATTGACCGCTAAAGTGGCTCTCATCAGCTCATTGTGCTCCTGCTGAAGAGTCATCATCTGCTGAATCATCTGGAGAATGGCAGCATTGTCCGATTGCTCATCCCTCAGGCGATAAGAAGAACTCCCACGAGCCATAGCCCGAAACACAATCAAAGATGGTTAATACCCAGATGATATGTTGGTTATTATGCATGCATTCATGTGATTATCGTGGTATGCACATTACTGAGTCAACCCAGCTAGAGGCAAACTCGACTAATATATAAATCAAAGCCAACCTCGTAAAGATAGTCATGTTTGATTGATATATTAGTCAACCTTGGGCTCTGATACCACTAAAAACCTTGTTACGCCCCACTTCCCAAAATAGAGAATACGAGTACGTAATGTAGGTCCAGCGAATGATGTAAAAACCATCCATAAGCAGTACCAGACTAACTCAACAATATGCAACAACAAATACAACCACGCAGGAAGAAATAATCACATGAATAAAGATAACTTCAATAAATAATGAAATAATCCAGCAATAATAATATCCAACACAAGAAATCCAACATCTGGGAAAAACAAACTCCGGGAACATAAGTCCAAAACAAAATACAAAGTCATAACAATGTTCAAAGAAATAAGCTAGCAATAAATAAATTAAGCAGCGCAATCTTGGACTCCATCTCTAGAATCGTTGCTCACCAATACCTTCAGGGATTGATCCTTCAGTACTTGTAATATCTTGATCTAAAACGAAGAAGAAGAGTGCCCTTAGAGCAAGTCGTGGGCAGCAAGTAGAGAAAACAGAGCATAAAGGAAAGCATTTATATCAAAGAAAAGGGACATGATCAAAGTCAAAGAACAAAGCAAAGAGCAGGCAATAATATCAAAGGTTTACAATAATCAAACATGTAATGAGTGATGTCAAGTCAAGTTCAGTACAGGATCAAATATGCAGGTTATTAGTTATTTTATAAGCCTATCTAGTGCATGTACTACTGCATCCCATACTACAAGTTCGGTGTAAGCACACAGTGAACGATTTAGACTGATGGTGAATTCACGGTTCGTGTACTCGGCATTGATAATAATAATTTATGATCAAGAATAAACAATCAATCATTGCAATCAATACTCCTCATTCCATGTCAAATGTTCAGGTGAGCAAGAAGGCCTTACCGAGTATATTTTCCGATCGTTCACTACTAAGGCTACCCATAATACTCCGGCTTGTTATTAGCTTATTTTCATCCTATATGAGCATGCAAGATGTTGTCAATGTTGTAAGATACTAAGTGTGTCTAATTCTATGCGTTACAGACAAAACATGAAGCAAACACATCACATAAGCACAATTCATACAATCAGGACAGCATGACCTTGCTGTACTAAAATATGGATTATGGTCACTACAAAACAGCAAATTTGAATCCGTCAGAAGTTCTAGAAAGTAGACTTCGACACAGTTCCAGTGAATATAATTAAGACATATAAAAGATAAAGGAACTAGAGTGAAAACTCTATTCTATTCAGGTTTTATGTTCAGGCAACATATAGTAGATTGTGTTCAACTATTTGTTTCAGGTCAGAGAACTTATCAAATAAATCCATAAAAATTCTGGGTGATTCCTACATGTGTCTAGGTTCAGCTAGATTTATTTCAGATTTTTCTTTTACTTTTAGCATGGTCAATTAAATTAAGAAACAGCAGAATATGCATGCATTTGTGAATCTGGAATTTATGACACAGATGTACTAAAATGATGTTATCTAACAGGTTACACATCGGAATTCAAATCCGCAAAAAAGGCAGTAAACTAGACATCAGAGGCTAAATTTTATGTTCAGAATGTTATTTCAAATTATGACATTAGCATAGTTGAAATTTTGATTCAAAATGAAACAACTAGCAGTCCAGAAATTTGTTTAACATAAAAGGGCATTAAATAAATTATACAATCATATATTTCATGCAAATTGGTAATCAAAGTGATCCTAGATGTCCACATGCATATTTCTATGTTTGAAATACAATTTCAGAGGCATGGTATATATTCATCAATCAAATTCAATCCAACATGCATACAATTCATCAACAAGTCTATAACATGAATCTAGTTAATTACATGTAAGTGCATATGCATGAAACAATAGGGACGGAGTTTTAGATCAAAGAGAGCAGCACGATGTCAAGAGTATGTCGGGTTAGCTCGTGTAAATCCTCGATAAACTTAACGGAATTGTCAAATACAGCATGATAGGGAAAATGACGATTTCTACTTGCAGAGATCAAATAAACTTGAACAAAACAAAATATTAGTTCAAGAAGAGACTTGCCTGTTAAATCGCAGATTCAAATAATAAAAAAATAATGGGATCGAGATCCCGGGTGACGATCCACAAGATCATGAGCGAGACACGTGGAAAAACACCAAATGGCAAAATCCAACACAGCAAACAGCAACACATGCACACACATCAGATCCAACAGTAAGAGCAGCCACACCGAATCGGGGCAAACAGCACACAGCGAAATCCTGATACTGTGGGCCAAAACAGCAAACACCAGGGCGGCCAATCTCCTCTCTTCTCCTACCTTCGACAGAGAGAGAGGAGAGAGCGGGACTCCGGCGACGCTTGGCAGCTGGCGACGGCTATGATGACGATGAAGGCGGCGACGACGACGTTGCGGTCGGGAAGCAATGGCAACGGCGAGAGCGACGGCGACGCGAGCTCTGTTTTTTGCTCGAAAACAGGGGAACGACAATGACGGGCTGAATGGCGATGAGGACGCTGTGAGGGGACTCCAGAGGGTAAGGAAAGTGCACGGCGGGGGACCACGGCAGCAATGGCGAGAGACGGGGGTGCGACAATGGATGTAGTGGGGTTCAGTGATGGGTTAGGGTGGTGGATGACAAAGATGAGGATGGGGAAGAAGATCGGAGGGCGATGAGGAAACGGGAAAGATGACGTGGGGATGGTCATGACGGTGGTGGTCGAAGGTGGTAAGGTGGCAAGGTGATGGGTTGGCAATGGGTTTGGTGGTTTCGGTGGGGAAAAGAGAGAGAGAAAAGAGATGAGGGTCGGGGAGAGAGAGAGAGATAAATATTTAGGGTTTAATTAATAGGATATTTATAGGAGATTAGAAAATTGGGTTTTGGGTTGTGCTTTAGTGGGTTTTGGGTATAGATTTTGGCTCCAAAAAGAGACGAAAAAGCATAAAACAAGAAATGAACATAAAGGGGAACAAATCAAACTCAAAATAGGAAGAGTGAAATCTCACAATGAACCAAAGATAGCAAAATACAACCAAAAGAGCACAGAACGAACAAGAGGAAAAAAAAAGAACCCAAGAAAAAACAAAAATATAAAATAATAAAGGAATCCAAATACAATAATCAAAAGAGAACAAAATACAATAAAATCCAAAAATAGGGTTACAAATGTCAAATCATTTTCTATTGGTACGTCTCTGTCTACCACGGTGCGTTTTTTTGGGAGGTTGTATATGACATGTCCGTGGACCTTTCCGGGTTGTTGGAGGTCTATTACTACTCCCTTCTTCAGGGTTACCCATTGTCCGTGCCATGTTATATCAAATTGAACCCTACATGTTTGATAATATATGTTAACAAATTTAACTTAAAATTGTTATAAATTAATTATACAGTTAACAATGTCTAATTTCCAAAATTTAAACCTCAAACAATAAAACTCAAAAGGTCACATTGGCACTAAACTACTCGATGTATAGACAATGCTACCCTCAATTACTCGATGTATCGAATTATATGATAATGTTACTATCATCGCATATCTTCGTCAATGCATTGTGAAATATAGGTTAATTTCAACAAACACAATTAGTACGACGTAGACTTAGTTAATATTGGTTTAATTTTTATTAATTACACAACCTAAATTTAACACGTGCATTGCTCGTATTAATAAATTTAACGCGTACATACAAAAATGAACCCAACATTGCTAATCCAACCCTAGATCCAAAATCGCAAAAATTATATAGCATAAGTTACGAACACTTACTAATGAATGTAGGGTGGAAGTTCGAAGTAGGCTGCTCCATTACCAATCCATTACCAATCCTCTCCTTTCGAAAATTTGGGGGAAAGGGTTTATGGGTTAAATAGGCATTTTTTGGGAAAATTTTAGATTCAGATGAGTGTTTTAGGAGTGATGAAGAGACTCCACCAAAAATTTCGAGAGATTGGGATGGGTAGAAGGCAAAATCGGAGACTGGGGTTTGGGAGTTTGGGTTTAAAATCGCCTGATTTGGGTTTTCGGAGAGAGAAGTGAGATAAGAGTGAGATAGCAAGCTTTAATTAATATGATCCCAAACGACACTCGCTAACCCGGTTAGTGCGCCTGGTATAAAGAGGCGCGCTAACGGGGTTAGTATATCTATACTTTATTTTTATTTTTATTTTTATTTTTTTGGCTAAACCCCTACTTGAGGAGTAGTCTCCCCTGCTGTCCACCTATCACACTAACCCCATTAGCGCGAGTGGTTTGAACAGGCACACTAACAGAGTTAGCGTGTATATTTACTGGGTTTTTTCGCACATCCCCACTTGAGGGGAAAAGTGGTATCTCCTGACACACACTAACTGAGATAGCGCGAAGAAACCTACTAAGGATGCTAACTCAGTTAGCGACAGAGATTTTTTGGTATTAAATTTTCTAACAGTGACAGTTTGGTACATAGTTACAAAAAGTTGGATAGTTTGGTAAAAAAATTCCTGCAATTTCAAACAAATATCATATGCTCTGCTTAGTACATAATTTTTTTTCCATGGTCGGGCTCGCAACCATACACATTGGAGTGAATCCTTAGCCACTGGCGATGTTGCAAATATCTCGCCCAAGATTCTGTCTGGGCTTCTCTCTCTTAGAACAGCACGGGCGGGCCACTCCAGTCATTTGCCATCTTCACAAATTATGGAATGACATCGTCATGTGCACAAACAGCACAATAATAGAGAGTGAAATGGGGAGTAATCTCGACGCAGCTCTGCTGACTTCCTCGCTTCCAAGAAACACCATCGTCTCGTTTATCAGCGGCAACGCGGCTACCTCTGGGTTATTTTGGCCCGATTTCTTACTGCCAGAAATTATAATAAGGCATGTTAATTTTCTCAATTGATTTGAAAACTTCCAACTTCAGTTAAAAAAACTTGCATATTGAGTACAATTTAATAAAGTAGCAGCTGGAGCCAGTGGTTTGGCTCCAAGGGAAGGTTTCCGTAGATGAGTTGCTTCAGTAGCTTGCCTAGGGCAGAGTAACAGTTGTATCAGTTGTATCTTACCGCTTTCTAGTTAGTTTCTTTGATGTTGATGTTGTACTTCCTAGTGGTAGACGCTTCATTGTCTTTCTTTTGTTGTTCTGTTATCAGGATAGACGTGATTTGTCATGATCTATGTATGTAGTTCTACTTGGTTTTGTTAATATTGCATTAATGAAACGATGACGAGGTCATCTTTTATCAAAAAAAAAAGTTATATTGTCTTCAAGAAATAAAAGTAATCAGATGCCTATGTATGAATTGATGTCTCCATCAACTTTAACTCGGGTCTCAGTCCACTGAAACATTTCTTTACACATTTAGGATAGGAACAGAAATTAGGTGGAGTATCTTCATCAGGTTTGGTTGGCATCCCACGCTCTCTCTTCATTTCTCAGTTGCTTTTATCTAAAAAAATAAAAATTCAAACATAGTCTGGATTTGATCTAAAACCTCATTTACAATAGTTATGCACGTGCGTTGCACGGGTGGGTAGATGGACAAATTACACTAAGGCCTTCTCCCATTATAGTAGTAGAGATTTGCGAAATCCTATTTAAACCAAACAACTCCTATCCTCTCTTTTCCACCACCAATGTGGGACTAAGTCCCAAACACAATACTTGGTGTTTTCTTTAAGGTCAGTTTTTGTTAGCACTTGGTTATTTTTATGGCGGTTTTTTTTTCCGTTTTTTAGATTTAGTTTTTTTCGATTTTTTTAGCTTCGTTTTTTATTTGTTCTGTTTTTTTTTTGTTTACTTTAATTAAGATCAATTTTGTTTAATTAGTTTAAACCCTAATTAATTGAGCTTAATTTAAACAAAAACAAAAGTTAAAAAGTATTTTAAATTATTTTTGCTACAGTATTCTTAAAACTCAAACAATGATTATCATTAAAAACTATACAGTCAACCAAACCACTTTTTCAGAACTCAATTCCACAGATTCCTTTTCTCTACAGTAGTCTTACAACCAACCAAACACCCCATTACTCATTTTGTGATTTCAAAATAAATAGCTAAGCAGTTAAGATCCCCGATTACGTCCGATTAATCTCTGATTAATCGCTAAGCGATTCTTTTTTTAGCGATTTATAAAATTTCAATAGTTAGCGAATTAATCGGGTATAATCGGCCGATTAGTAGTTAATCGGCCAATTTTAAGTGGTCGATTAACTGATTAAATATGCTCTAATTTTTATTCTTGTTTGCATTATTTGGGCTCAATCCGGCCTAAACTCAAATCAAAATCCAAAATCCAAACTCCTAGTCCTCAAGCAAACTCAAACCCGACATGCCATCGCTCTCTTCTTCTTCCTCGCTCAATCCCAAATCCAAACTGATTCTCTTCAAATCTAAACCCAAACCTATTCTCTTCCTTAACCAACTAATTTTCAAAACATGTACGAAAAAGCAATTTCCCTAAAATCCTAAACCACCCAAAATTCTCATTCCATTTGTGATGTAGACCACCACCACAACAACAAATCAAAGATATGAGCCAAAAAATAATAGTTTTCTTTAATTTTTCTATGTAAAAGCAGTAGTTTTCTTTAGTTTTTTCAATAAAAAACCAATAGTTATACCAATCAATCCCAATTAAGACCCTTACGAGATCAGCAAAAACAAAAAGGAGAGGTTAGTGTAAGTGACTCTTGTGGACATGCACTCATCTAATTTGATTCGTTTGAATGAATCATACTTTGAAGATTCGGTATTTCCTGTTATTTTCTCACATCAAAGTTATAATAATCATAGATGCTTAAACTCCGATCCAGGGCCGGCCCAACATATTGAGGTCTAAAGCGAACCCCAAAATGAGGCATTTTAAAAACTTATAATAATATTTTGTTAAAATTAATATATATTTATTTAAATGTTATCTTTCGTGCTTTTCGAGATGCAAAATCATTTATTATATTATTGTAATCAATTTCATTTAACATTTCTTTTTCAAATGATAATAAAGCTAATCCATTTAATCTTTGTTGAGACATTGTTGATCTTAGATAAGATTTTATTAATTTTAGTTTTGAAAAACTTCTTTCCGCCGAAGCAACCGTTACGAGAATTGTTAACATTATTCTATAAGCAATATATGCATTTGGAAAAGAATCAAGTCTTTTAATACTCCCTCCGTTTCACTTTAAGTGATATTTAAGGTTTTCTTCTTGTTTCACTTTAAGTGATATTAACCAATTTCCCCCCATTTTTTCTCAAGAAAATCCTTATTTATGTTGAAATTTTATCTTAATTACTCATCTTAACTCTATCAAACATTCTTGAAAATTGTAGTTTCAACTTTCTAGATCTTGTTTTCTCCAAAAATTTAATGCCAACTCACCATCTACTTCTAGCAACTCTATATATTCTCCAAATCAAACATTAATTTGATTTGAGAAAACATTAATTAAAATTTCTTGAAATCAGAATTTGTATTGGAAAAAAAATTAGTAATTAAATCAAGGAGACTTATTAATAAGGGTGTAGAGGGAAACAAATGTTTATCTCACCATTCCTTAATCTGTGTGCAAAAACTCCTGAATATCACTTAAAGTGAAACAGAGGGAGTATAATTAAGTAGGTAGCCCTTCGGTTAAGAACTAATTTTGGTGAGAACTCTATGAGAACTCACGGAGTAGACCCCTATGAAAAATCCGAACTGACCATCTTATTCTACACACCTTAGATAGCATAACATAAACAAATCAAGTAATTTGAAGTTCATTTGTCCATCCATTAAATGGAGTAGAATTTTTAGCCATACAATTTTGCGATGATGTAAATTATGGACAAATGAACTTCAAATTACTTGATTTTTTTATGTTATGCTATCTAAGGTGTGTAGAGCGAGATGGCCGGTTCGGATTTTTCATGGGGTCTACTCCGTGAGTTCTCACGGAGTTCTCACCAAATTAGTTCAAATTAAGTATGTCAATTGGTGTATCATTTTTCACTTGTATAATTTGTATGTCAATTAACTAAAACTAGTAATTTACACGTGCGATGGACGTTTTAATAATTTCAACAAAAAAAAACTGCTATCATTTTTCACTTGTATAATTTGTATGCCAATTAACTAAAACTAGTAATTTACACGTGCGATGGACGTTTTAATAATTTCAACAAAAAAAAACTGACGTGGAGAGGATTTGAACCGAAAACCTCATTTATATTAGTTATGTACGTACATTGTACATGTTGATAGAATGACAAAATAACAAATGACACTAAGAACTTCTCCCATTATAATATTAGAGATTAGAGAGAGATTAGAGATTAGATCCCAATCCCAAAAACCGAAATCCCAATGTCGCTCCCAATCAACCACCAAATCAAAATCTTCTAACCTTAGAAATCCAAAATCTCAATCAGAACAAACGATCAGCATCACAATCGAAAAGGAAAGCGAGAAAAGCACGCACCTTCGCTGGCCATGGGGAACCCCTTACCTTAAAAATGATTAAAAGAAATGAAAACTAAAACTAAATTGGTTGTTTGAAATTAACATACCTGGCAACATTGGGGCAAAATGTAATGACATAGTCGGCATTCCCACAGGTGAACGTAGACGTCCCGTCGTCATACGCATAGCTATACGCCCTCGGGCACGCATTCTTAAACACCTCCGAATACCTCGTCGGCCTACACGTGTTCGGGTTCCCATATGCCCCACTGCAGCAATACTCCGGCGACCCAAACGCCTCACAGGCACTCCTACACGCAATACTCCCCCCATCGTCCACACCTGCATGCACCACCCTCAGATCCGACGGACACAGCCCGTTCACATCTACAAGGCACCCGGTCGAGCTGCAGTTCCCACCCGACCCGCCCCGTGGGGCCACCAGAATGGGCAAGTTGTAGCCGTCGACAAGGCTGACGTCATAGAAATCCAGACCGCCGGCGCCGTTGAGAGTGAACTCCGCCAGCGTGGCAGGGGGGGCGGCGCCGGAGCCGGAGCATTGGATTTGGCCTGAGCCGCAGTCGCCGGTGGCGCAGGTGAATTTGCCGGTGGAGTCAGTGGAGCAGAGGGTGCGGCCCCAGAAGCGACCGGACCAGCCGGTGGGGAGCTGGAGGGATTTGGACTCACTGTTATCAAGCGCGAAACCGGTGGTGGAGAGAGGGGCGGTGCCGGCGCCGGAGAGGATTCCGGGCCAGACCGTGTAGTCACAGTTGTTTTTGATTGTAAAAGTTGCTGATAAAATTGGTGAAATTTGGGATGAGATGAAGAGGAGGATTACAACAAGAAAGTAAAGTTGAGCCATTATTGCAAATAATTTCTTCTTTGTTTGTTCTTCTTCAGCTCTATTTTGGGAAAAGGTAGGAAGTGATTCGTATTTAAAGATGGGAAGGAAGGTGAAGTCAGATATGGGAACTGGAGTTTTTCAATGTCGGCAAGATGGGGAGGATTGGGAGAGGAGAGGAGATAGAGTTTAAAGGAGGCACGGCTCTTACAGCATCTACAATGGTGTTTCACATTTTTTTTAAGAAAATGGCAGCTACGGTAGTAGCAAATAGCGAAATTGTCCACAGTGGTTGTTTACTATAATATTCTCGTTTAAAAAAAAAAAAGGACGAGACAACATGTCTCGTCAATCTCAATTTTTTTAAAAAAAATTGCGTGGGACGACGGTACATGTACCGTCCCGCAATTTGTCCCGCAATTCGTCCGGTTGGTAAACTTTTTTTAGAATTAATTAATTAGTTATTAGATATTAAAATAGGTTAATCACATAAATTAAATAATATAATATAACTAAAACCTAATTAATTCCCCACTAAAACCTACTTAACACCTAAACTAACCTAACTAAACCCCCACCTAACACCTAATTGCCTCCAAGGTTGCTGGACAGGACATGTTGTCCCGTCCCAAGTAAAAATTGCTTGAGAGAAGACAACATGTCTCGTCCAAGCAATTTTTGGAACTTTTTTTTCCTTCTTCATCAGACCGTCCGACCAATTTATAAAAAAAAAACAGACTAAACAAGTTATCTCATCCGATCTCGTTAAAAAAATTTGGGACGGAACATGTTGTCTTATCTCTCATAATTCGAGAATCGCAAATTGGTTTCTCAAAAATGAGAACCGACTATAGCTACATTACTATAAAATGGCAAAATAGCAAACGACTGCAGCACCTCATTTCTCAAAAAATGAGAAATTGGCAAATATAGCAAACGATTGTGGATGCTCTTAGGGATTATATAATAAAGAGGGAAGACAAAAAGGTAAAGAAAACTTGTGATTAGTACCGTCACATTTACCCGATACCTGGACCCAACCCGGACCCGTCATTGGACCAGAACCGATTCGATCTATATAGGTCCGGGTCAGGGTCCGGTCAAAATAGAACCGACCCGGACCCGGACCTGTTAAAAAATATCCCTAAACATATAGAATTTGAATAATAAGGTTATAGAAATATATATAAGTAATTGTTGAAGATAGATATATAATATAATATTAATTCATGTACTTAAGTGCATAAATTGTTAGAATCATAAGGTATTGGGTGCAAAAATACTTCAGTGTAAATATTTATTCTCTGCTACCGGACTCGACTGTTAATTTTTTTAACTAGGATCCGGACCCGGATCCGGTTCTTGCAAGTCCGGGTCCGGGTCCAATTTTTGGACCCGTGAGGTATCGGGTCCGGGTCCGGGTAGTGGAGGACCCGGCCCGATAGGACCCGATACCAGCTCCACTTGTGACCTGTGGGTGGTGAAAAACGACTGCTCTTGCCCTCTTTATAGATCGAAGAATTGTGAATATATATATTTTTTTTAAAAGAAAATTTTGACCGTTGGGAATGGACACAGGAGACTACTGATTGGGAGGGTGTGAGATGTTAAATTCGGAGGTGTTAGACGGTGTTTCAGAAAGAGGAGATATTTTGTGCTGGAGTCGGCTTAGGTAACCGCCTTTCGGTGGAGCGTAGACCACATTAGGAAACAAGTTAATTATTATTTTAGTACAAATTTTGAAACTATTTACAAAATAAAAAATAAAAATCAAACTATTTCTAAATAATATTTTTTATTTTTTATTCTATAATATTTTCTATAGGATTGTGACTTTTCTCCAAATTTAAAATTTTTTTTTTAAACTTTTTTCTATTTATCTTATCTAATCGATTTTTTAACTACTTAAATTGTACTTATTATTTTGAGAAAACTAGGTAAGAGTTATTTACTTAGTAACATGGCTTTGATAACAACTAGATGCGAATATCTATAAAGAGAAATAAATAGAGTATAAAAAAACTTTAAAGATGATATCTTGGATGAAGGAGATTTTTAAACCTTATCTGAGAAAATTTGTGCTTGTGTTCTTTGATGACATACTCATTTACAGCAAATCATGGGCAAATCACCTCCAAAACCTGCGTTTAATCCTTCAGCTCCCGCAAGACAACTCTTTGTCAGCAAAAATGAGCAAGTGCATTTTTGGAGTGAACAAGGTTGCCTATCTAGGCCATATTGTTTCGGATAAAGGAGTTGCAGTTGATCCAAGCAAGGTGGAGGCAGTACAAGCATGGCCAACTCCCAAAAATCTCAAGGCCTTGAGGGGCTTCCTTAGTCTTACAGGATACTATTGCAAGTTCATTGCCAAGTATGCATCAATTGCACTTCCTTTAGTAGTTTTGACCAAGAAGGGAGTCTTCCAATGGTCGGAGGCAGCTAGTGTAGCTTTTGAAGAGCTGAAGAGGGCTCTCACCACCTCACCAGTGCTACAACTTTCCAATTACTGTGAGCCTTTCGTGCTTAAGTGTGATGATCCATGTACGTGTATAAGAGGAATTTTAATCCAGCAGAAACACCCCATTGCTTATTTGAGTATTGAATTGAAGGGAAGAAATAGGCATTTATTTGGCTACGAAAAAAAAATGTTAGCCATAATCTTGGTTGTCAAGAATTAAAGACACTACTTATTGGGGAGAGAATTCATAATCAAGACTGATCACAAACCCTTGAAGCATCTATTAGAGTAGAGATTGGACACCGAAGCACAACACACTTGGTTATGGAAATTACATGGTTACCAGTATAGGGTGGACTACAAGAGAGGGGTGGACAAGGTTGGGGTAGATAGCTTGTCGAGGGTGTTTAAGGAATCTCAGTTACAAGCTGTAACTTTGGTGCATCCTACATGGTTGGAGAGCCTAAAGAGGGAGGTGGTGAATGATCCCTTCTATCAAGCAGTTGGCAAGCAAATAGCTTCGGGGGAGCTTTCGAGTACCAAGTACAGCATGCAACGTGGGTTGATATACTATAAAGGAAGAGTCTTACTCAATCCTTCTCCCCCCCATTGTCAAAGAGCTCCTTTCTCTCCATCATGACTCGTAGCAAGGTGGCCATTCGTGGTATGAAAAAACTTGGTATAGACTCAAGCATATGGCTTATTGGTAGGGGATGAAGCAGATGATCAAGCAGTACATATGGGAATGTTACATTTTTTAGCAAAGTAAGTATCTTACACAGTCGCCAGTTGGTTTACTATAGCCCTTACCCATATCTGCCTCTGTTTGGGAAGATTTGAGTATAGATTTTATGGAAGGGTTGCCGAGGAGCTCAGGAAAGATAACCATCATGGTTGTAGTTGATACGTTGTCCAAGTACAGCCATTTTGTGGTCCTCAGTCATCCTTACACAGCCAAGCAAGTGGCAAAATCCTTTGTTGAACACATTATCAATCTTTATGGGGTACCTAGATCCATTGTGAGTGATCGGGATGCCATATTTACAAGCCAATTCTGAAAGGAGATTTTCAAGAGTCAAGGGACTCAACTCTGCATGAGCACCTCATTTCACCCCTAGTCGAATGGTCAAAGTGAAGTTACTAACAGAGTACTAGAGACATACTTGTGGTGCTTCTGTGCCTACAAGACAAGTAGTTGGATGAGTATCTTGCCTTAGGGGGAGCATTGGCACAACACCAACGTGCACAGCACCAACAAAAATGTCCCCCTACCAAGTACTCTATGACAAATCACCTCCGACTCTTTTAGCTTATCTCCCTCACACTGCCAAATCACAAGAAGTTGAAAACTGCTTATTGGAGAGGGATCTCACGCTGCCAATCCTCAAGGACAACCTGGTTAAGGCTCAAGGGAGGATGAAAAGGTATGCTGATAAACACAGAGAAGACAAAACTTATGAAATGGGTGAGTTTTCCTCAAGCTTCAACTGTATAGGCAGACATCAATTCGGGGGAGAAGAGTGCATAAGCTGCCGCACCTTTACTATGGGCCCTATGCAGTAATAGAGAAAGTTGGGGCAGTGGCTTACAGACTTTAACTCCCTCCGACGGTGAAAATTCATGATGTGTTCCATGTCTCGCAATTGAAGAAACAAGTGAGGGATCCATGTAAGTTGTAAACAACCCATCCCACTACTTTCATGAGAATTCTTTAGAAACTGCGAAAATATTTAGTAGAAGAATGGTAGCCAAGCGAGGGGTGGTTGTTTCAAAGGTCTTGATTCAGTGGCATGGGGGTGGAAAGGAAGAAGCGACATGGGAGAAGTTTTGGGACATATATAATTGCTTCCCTCATTTTCAGAAGATCATGGAAGCACCTCTTTAAGATGGGAAGATTGATACAGTCGCTAACTGTATTTGAAGAAATAAAGACTCAGGAAAGATTGTTACGTTTCAGTCCTTGGATCTTGCATATCGGTCCCTGAGGGATTTAATTTCTTGTTAGGGTTTTTCTGTGAAACGTGTTGGTTTCTTTGCGAATAACCCCCTCTTCCTGCCTTCAGTTGGTTGCACGTGCTTGCGTGTTCCGAGCTGAGTGATGGGTTAATTAGGCGGTGGGGCCCATCTACAGTGAATTTAGTTATATTTAGGTTGATTGGTTGTTGTATTACGATGATGCACGTAGTACGTGTCAGTGCCGAATTGGGTGTGGGAAAAGTAGAAAGAAGGTGCTGCTTAAAACTGTGCCTCTTCTGTTATTTTATATGTTGATTTTGGAAATATAATTAGTAGTATTAGTTGTTTTACTTGTTCTTCCTGTTCTTGTTGCTTTTTAATGGTGATTACTCATTCTGGATGTGATCCTCCACCGCCGCAGACAACAGTACCGCCTCCGATTGTGTTCGGGGTGGTATCACTAATACTATTCTCCCCCAAGCTTGCTTAACTTCAGACTTCAGATTAGTTCTTGTGCTTTAGAGCTTGTATAATAATCCAGATCTTCTATTCTTTTGTCAAAAATAAATAATATGTTCCATAAATGTAACATATTATTTAAATAATATTTTCTATTTTTAAGAGATATCCTCGAACCATCTCACTCCTTACATCAGATGATGCTTGTTGTTCCAGTACAAATTTACAAGATCAACCATCAAATTAATTAATTAATTGATCAAGATGATTAGATATTTAATTTAGGATTAGGGAAGATACCGACCCATGAGTTGGAATCCGGCGAAGAAGACGATCGCAGTTGCAGGCTGAGGAATTAACGAGATGAGGAAGACGATGAGCTTGGGGAATGGCAGGGTCAGGAGGACGGGGATCACCGCCTCCATCGCCACCATGTACCGTCAGAATTAGCCATTGTAACGTTTATCAACGTTGATCTGCCCCCTTTTTAAAAAATACGTTAATGAAGGTGCCCCCACGTGTTGGATTAGGCTATTGATTTTGACTAAACAGTCTCTAATCACTGACTATTAAGGATTCTGAGTTTTGAATTTTGAAAAATGTTGGATCATTTTTTTGGAGCTATGAAAAGATAATAAAAGAGTGAATTTTCCCCCCGAAATATGTCAGTTTTTGAAACTAATTTACAGAATAGACTACTTTGGAAACTAATTTCGAAGATAAACCAGTTCTCATAGGCCACAGTACCAAATTGTGGTCTTTTCGATAACGAGGCCACAGTTCACAATTGCAGCCTCCGTACATTCCATATAATGCTAGACTTCTAGATTTGGAAAAAAAATTCCTAAGTATAAAATGTAAAAAATACGAAGTCGCGGTTGGGTATTGCAGCCTCAATATACCATAGGCCGCAGTACCGAACTGTGGCCTCTTCGATTTCTAGGCCGCAGTTCACAACAACGGCCTAAGTACATATCATAATTAATATGCTCCGAAACTTGGAAAAAGAATTTCTAAGTGTAAAATGTGAAAATACGACAACTGCAGCCTCAGTTATATACTTCGTAGTCACCATATTTTGGCATATAACTTGGCCACAGTTGTGGACTACGGCTTATGTTATATCGAGGCCGCAGTACCCAACTACGAACTCATATTTTTTCACATTGTACATTTAGGAAATTTTTCCCAAGTCTCGGAGCTTATTATCTATGATATGTATTTCGACAACAGTTGTGAATTGTGGCCTCGTTATCGAATAGGCTGCAGTTCAGTACTATGGCATATGAGCCTATGAGGATTGATCTAGCTTCGGAATTAGTTTTGAAAGTGGTCTATTTTGAAAATTAGTTTCAAAAAATGACATATTTCGAGAAAAAAAATCATAAAAGGGTTGCATTTGGTATTATGTTTTCTTTGTTTTTTTCCTTTCATTTTACCTCTGGGTCCCACAATCAATAAACTATTTCGCAATAATTAGGTGGATTGGGGTAGGGGTGGCAACTAGGCCTGGCAGGTCAGACCGGGCCAACCGAAGCTCGCCAGGCAGGAGCCAGTTAGGGGTCAAAATGATTCGGGCTGCGAAGAAACCTGGGTCGGGCCAAAGATTGTAGCACCCCTACCTGGACCTAAATCCTAACCCTTCAAGTTAGGTCTGGGCCGAGCCGGGAAGTGACATAATTTAAAAAAGAAATACAGTAAAAAAGTTTGAAGAAAATATAGACACTAATTTATAGACCATATAGAATAAAGAGAAAGATTCATATATTAATTTTTGGCAATGAGTTACAAAGTTAAAAATAGAATCAAATAATAAAGTTGCAAAAATTTATACAAAGTGATAGAATTTAAAATTACAAGTTGAGGGGATGTTTAGAGTTTGAAATGGCCTAGAGCTAAATTGAAGAGAATGCATTGGACTATTGTCGTGCACTTCTACTTGACCTAAATCTAGAATCTCAATGCCCTAAATTCTCCCATTATTTCAACTACTTGATCCATTTGGTCTTCAATCTTCATTCACCACTACTTGATCCATCTTGTTCTGTTTGAAGTAAATCTTGAGTCATTTCTTCGGCTTTCATTCAGTCTTCAATACATACGAGCATCTCCAAATTCTTCGATAGCAAAAAATTTCTGTTTGGGCTCATAATCCTGCCACCAAAAGAGATAGCACTTTCCGATGCAACAATTGACACCGGGGGAGTTAGCAAATCTTTAGTCATACGTGAAAGAATAGGAAATGTAGTTTCATTGTGTTTCCAAAATGATAACACATCAATTATCTCAACGACGAGAGGTTGTGTATTATACTAATTCAACTCATTAGGTGCATTTGTTCTAGGTTTTTTCGATTTTATAAGATTCAAAAAACCACTTGTTGAAAATGCAAGACCCTTACATTTGGATATGGAAGAAGATGATGAAGTAACATGTTCTGATTGAGTAGTACTAGATTCATAAAGTCTATCATAATTATCATACAAATTATTCAATACATTTTCAAATCTCTAGTACATTTAACATGATCGTAGCCTTCTATTTCGACGTGGGGAGCATATGAATAAAAAATATCAATCAAATTCTTCGTACCCTACGACTTAATAACGAGATTTATTACACTATCCACATAATACAACATAGGAATAAGATGAAAATATTTAATAAATTTTAGATAGGCAGCATCAACCATTGTTCTAATAAAAGGGTCGCTTATCAAATCTTTAATAATAGTCATCATAGTAACTATTGTAAGTAAAATATCACAAGAAGTAGATGAATAAGATTTTGGAAATTGCAAAGTTGTATCATTAAAAGGTTCTACAAATTTCAACAAACTATCCGCAAACAACCAAAATTCATCATATAATCTACAATCTTCCATACCCATTGCAATACAGAATTCTTATAAACCATGTCTATAATGATTAGTAACACTAAGGAGTTCATTCGAATTCCAACCATGTCTAACATATATAGGAAAACGTTTAAACGTAATTTCCCTAAGCTTAAACAAATCATGGAAAGATTGATATGTCGGACTACTCAAAGTAATAAAATTAACACAATCTCTCATTGCAATAATCTTATCATTACCGTATTTTAGTGTATCTTGGACACAAATGTTGAGAATATAACAAGCACATCTAATATGAAATATCTCAGGTTTTTTATTTAACATAATCTTCAATCTAGAAATTGCCTGAGTATTATTAGAGGCATTATCAAAACCAATAGCAAAAGTTTATTATAAATACCAAATTTATTGCATGCTTCCATGACGTACGTCGCAATAATCTCACCCTTATGTGGATGCCTAACAAATCCAAATGAAATAATCATCTTTGAAGTAATTAAGCGGTACCTCTCCAATGACAAGCTACATACATCATTGGCACACCGTTTACACCCACCCAACCATTGGAGGCTAACGAAACCCTATAATTTAGCGATGTCAATGTTGCAAATAACATCTCTTCAGCCTCTTCGTAGACTAATCTACAATCTTCTTTCACAACGTTCCTAGCAATTCGTTTATAATGGGGGTTTAAAGCGGTTTGGTTAAAACTCTCTAGATTCCTACTTTCGACATAGGAAAATGGTAACTCATTCTTAATTACTAGTCTAGTTATTTCCCTACGAACGGTTTCATGATCATTGCGATGGGCATCTTCGTGACTGGTCTTAGGGTTGTTTTTTTGTTGGGTTAGAGTATCTTGTGATAGTTCGGGTTGACATCTATCCAAGTGCCGCTTAAGTGTACCCGTTCCCCCACTCAATTTAAACTTACATGTTTTTTTACACTTATTACATACCGTAAGTCATTCTTTACGATTGGATTGAGAAGAAACATAAGTAAAATATTTGTGGACTTCAGTAATGGGTCCTCTATATTTACAGAATTGAGATGAGGGTTGTTCATTGTCTTGTGATTCAGTATCTTTTACTACAATTTCATCTATGTGTGTGTCGGGAATATTATCATCATCGGGAACACTATCAAAATTTATAAATGTATCTTCGGTCTCTAATTGTGGAATAAAAGGAGTGTGATGAGATGAGGTGGATTCTTGGCTATGCCCACTACCGCGCGATTGTGATGATGTCATTAATTATGAACTACTGTAAGTATGTTATCTAAAAAGAAGAAAAAGTTCAAAAAAAAAACACCAAATGGAATTATTAACTAGTGTATGTAAATTAAAAAAATAATCTAAAAAGAAGAAGAGACAGTTAAAAAAAACACAAAATGTAATTATAAACTAATGTATGTAAATAAAAAAAAATTAGAAATAAGAAGAGAGAATCCAAAAAAAATACCAAATGGGAAGAAAAGAAATAGAATGATGATAATACAAAAAATGAAAAATTAAAATGATACCAAACGAGTGTAGGAGACGAATGAGAGTTGAGAGAGTTGATCTGGCCGGTGTTGCATGATTAAGAGCACTAGAATGAGAGAGTTGAAGTTGATCACTTCCACAAATTGCAAGAGAATAGCCTTATAGAGTGAATGAATATGAAGAGTTGTGAAAAAAAATAAATGAAATGGGGTGGATATTTATAGATTTTGTTTATTTTTGGATTTACCATCTTACCCCCAAAAACTAGCTAGAATACAACCGTTGGGTAGGTGGTAAAAAAGTAATTCAATAATTATTTTTAAAAAAAACAAAGAAAAAAAGTTTAAAAAAAACCCCAGGTTATCGTTTGGCATGATTGGGCCGACCCAGACTAGACCGCACGGTTTGGTTATGGTTATGGTTTGGTCGGGTCGGAGTGATTTCGGGTCCCCCCCCCCCCCCCCCCCCATTTTTGCAACTCAAACCAGCCCTGCCATCGGAGCCAGTTCAGTTACAACCCAGATCAGGAGCAGGTTTGGCCTGGCGGGCTGCGGGGTGGCCAGGACCTGTTGCCACCCCCTGTATTGGGGTAGTAATATGGACATTTATCTCTTAATCTTAACAGATTAGGTCGACTTATCAAAAAGTTAAAAATAATGTCCTTCGTGATGCATATCAAAATATAGGTGGATTTTTTATTTTGACCTAAAAGTGGGGCTGCTTTTCTAAAATTTAGCCTTTTATTTTTATTTCTTATATTGTAAAAAACATTTTTCCTAATTCTTTTGCATTACTTTGTAGAAGTTAGGGCTAAATTATAGAATAAAGTTTTTTTTCTCTTTTCAAATTCATGTTTCTTTTTTTAATTATTACAGTTGGAATATTATGGAAATATTGAAATTTTTCCATGAATATCACTTTTTTCTTTTATCTAAATATATCTTTATCTACCGCTCACCCAAAAATATTTATAGGCATATCCTTTTTGTTACCACATCATCTAAACTATTTCTCGCTATATCTCTATTAATTAGGATTTGGTACAATTTAAACCTGACCTATGTTCCCCGTCTAACCCGTAAACCGAATCTAATCTACTCAATCCCACTTATTTTCTATTCAACACTAGCAACATTTTGTTTTTATTTTCTATTAGGACTAATATGTTAAATATGAGATACTTCACATAGTTGATTTCTCTTTTTTATTCATTCCCATATCTGAAAGTAGAAAGGTTGAGGTCCATAGCTATCTATAGATTCAATTAAAATAACGACCTCCTTAAAACAAGTATGAAGAAGACAAATGTTCTTATAAAACCACATACAACTATTGTAATACTCTGCAAAATTGAGTTATGACAATTTTGTCCCACACATGTTATATACATGCGTTTTGTACATTATCAATATAAATATTTTACGTTTTTGTATTTCGATCTCTTATAAAAAAATTTCGTTCTTTCAATTCATTTTTTATCTCTTATTTTGAACCCAACCCAAATATTTTCTGATCCATTCCAAATTTTTTCCGATTAGTCAATTTGATTTTAATTCAAACTTTAACCATGATTAATCATAATCATACCCCTAATCCTAATTTATTTTCCTAATCCAACATCCAACCCTCATTTCCCCAACTATATTTAACGGTCTGCATCAACTCACCTCCCCTACTGCTGTGTCCACCTCCCTTACTAATCCTACTTTTAACTAACTAACTAACTAACTAACTAACTAACTATATATAAATATATGGGAAATGCTCCATTGAAAATGCAAATGTGGTGAAAACCAGTGAAAACAACCTAGGCCATTGTTGGGAACAACGGCCTAGCTTTGTTTTCACGTTTTCCACGCTACAGTACGTTTTCATTTATATATATATATATATATATATATATATATATATATATATATATGGGAAATGCTCCATTGAAAACGCAAATGTTGTGAAAACCCGTGAAAACAACCTAGGCCATTGTTGGGAACAACGACCTAGGTTATAATGCATTATAACCTAGGCTGTTGTTCCCAACAACGGCCTAGGTTTGTTTTCACGTTTACTACGCTACAGTACGTTTTCATATATATATATATATATATATATATATATATATATATATATATATATATATATATATATATATATATATATATATAACTATATATAAATATATGGGAAATGCTCCATTGAAAACGCAAATATTGTGAAAACCCGTGAAAACAACCTAGGTCATTGTTCCCAACAATGGCCTAGGTTGTTGTTCCCAACCTAGGCCATTGCATTATAACCTAGGTCGTTGTTCCCAACAACGGCCTAGTCTTGTTTTCACGTTTTCCATGCTACAGTACATTTTCAATGAAGCATTTCCCATATATATATATATATATATATATATATATATATATATATATATATAGACACACACACACATGCAGCCTTGCTCCTACTCCTACTCTTACTCCTATACACTAAGCCAAAATTCATCTCATTCAACACCCTTACTACCACATCCCTATATATATGCAAACATACATTATCTCACCACTTCACCCTACCTTATCCCTATATATATATATATATATATATATACACACGACATCTCTCTCAATCCTATATATATTCATATACATACATACATACATACACCCCATTACCTCTTCTTCTCTTTCTTCTTCTTTTCATTCCCGAAACCCAACACTTCCATCATCCTCAGCTCACCCCATCAACAACCTGCCACCTTCTTCACCCTTACCTTTACTCAAGCCCACCTCCGAGCTCCACCTCACTTAACACCCCGAACCCCTCCTCGCTACCACCACCTTCACTTAAACCTCGAGCATCCATCTTGACCACCATCGAGTCTACATCGAAACCCATGACCAAGTCCCCCACTATTTCCCTCGTTCCTCCCCGTTGTCTCACCACCCGACGACCAAAGCACCACCCACACACCATCGCAGTCGGCCAGCACCACCACCCCGCAACCATCGATCACTTCGCCACCCTCACCCCGAGCAACGACAGCCATACACTCCTCCAACACCCGCCAACACCATCTCACCGCCATCCCAAAGCACCTCCAAACTCCACCTCTCCATTGCCAACACCATACCATTGCCTCATAGTCTCGTACCCGATTCTCTCTCTCTCTCTCTCGATATATATATATATATATATATATACACACACACACACACACACACACACACACACATACATACAACTCTACTTTCTGCCCGTAGTGCCACCATCATCATCGTGCTTGCTGTTGTTGTGGTTGTTTGCTTGTCGTCGTTCGTGTGGTTGCTATCTTCATCAAATCGATCGTAGAAACAATCGAATTTAGAAACGAATATATGGGTAACAACTTTAACCATATATTATAGGATATATGCATGATAGATTATTTACATAAATTGAGTATTCATGCTTAGATTGGATATGGATGTTGTTCGGTTATGGGTGTTAATTGTTGTTAATTAATTAGTGAGATTACGATATGATTAAACTAGAAACGCTATTATAGTTTCTGTCCTGAAATTTGATCTCACTTCATAAAATCGTTTCTCTCTAACAAAATGTACAGATGAAATTTTTATATGTGTATCCTGTATGTGTGTACACCATCTCCTCAGAATTTCATTATTTTTTGATGTTGTTTGGTATTTTAATAAAATCGGAATACATTACTGGTTTAGAAATGAAACAAAATTTATTTCATAATTCTGGCTGAATATCATACTTATTTTAAAATAATCATATCTCTCCAAATATATTGAATTGTAACCTGAACTTTTTATATGTGAATCTAGTGTATGTCTATTATATATTCACAAAATTTCATGAATTTTGGATATCGTTTATTATTTTTAATAAATTCAAATTTATAACTGGTTGATAGTTTTCCTGGATTCTGGAAATTTATACACCTTCTAGTGTTTGATCATTTTAACCCCTTCAATGAAGTAGTTTTAAGGAAACTGCAAATTAGAATTTGAAGTTGACTCATTAATCTTTCTTTTGAGTCTAAGAAATCCAATTTTCAAGAAGTGTTTAATTTTCTCTGATTTTTTAAAAAGTAGTAGGAGCTGCAGTTTCTGGATTCTGAACCTACTATCTTACAAATGATTTTAGATAGATCTATTGGGGTTAAATCTAGAGGTTCTTAAATACAATGTTGTAGTATACTCATTGATGTTTCATACGAGACTAAAGAATTAATTTTCTGACAAGTATTGAAATTTATATAATTATTGGGATTTGCATTCACTTGTCGAGAGGATATGTGCGGCGTTGTCTCGGCCGTTAATTTCTGGGATCTAGTGTTAACAACGGGGGGTGCAGATTTATAGGTCGTAGACTCCTTTCGGAACTTAGGGGATGGACTCATAAGTATCTGTTGATGTTCTATGTTATCGGATACGAATGGGAAGCAAGAGTTTAACTTTGCATCTCTAGGCGGAGCAGGAAATGCCTGGAGGGTCGTCTGATATTCGTGATTACTTTTAGTAAGGTCCGGAAGTGGGGAGAGACCACAGGGTCCCGGTAATACTGGGGAGTGGAGAGAGACCGATGGGGTTCGGTCAGGATGGAATATGTAAGACTGGGGAGTGGAGAGAGACCACCGGGACTGGGTACCATTATGCATGCTCAGGAATGGAGAAAGACCACAAAGTCCCGACATGACCACTACTGACTGTAAGAATGGAATTAGACTGAACAACTGCAACCTTACTAGTCACTAGATAAATGTCAGAAACAGTGTAGAATACATGAGTAGGTATTGCATAACGAGGGATTGAACCCTGTAATGAGAAGAAATGCTGGTAGCTTGCTTTTGGAAAATATATTGTATGGGCGGCATATCGTTCCAAACAAGCGTGCATTAAAAGAGCATATTTAGATTTGTGCATATTTTTAGAATAAGCATATGTTTGATGTTTTAGTAAATTAGATTTACACTCACTCATATGACATTGTACAATTGACTAATTTTTATTTACATTTATTACATCGATTCCATATTTATTTCTATTATGCTATGTATGTTATTATGTTATTTTTGGAGTTAGTTAAAGTTATTGTGATTCTTACTGTCGACCTCACAAACTGATGAACCCACAGATTGTGTTGTGCAGGGAAGAGTGCTTGAGGCCTTGGCTTAGAGTGTGATATCCTGAGCCCGTCATCTTATCAATCTAAGAGTTTTTGTCACTCCCCGCTTCCCAAAAGGAATACGGAAACGGTACGCGACTAAGCCCAGCGGATAGTTTTCACCATCCTTAAGCTGTACGGATCTACTTGACTCATCATAATAGTAAATATAGCAGTATACTCCAACCAAGTATGCATAAACAATCATAACTCAACAGTATTTATTGCATCAATAATAAATGTTCCAACAAATACTAGATCCGAAACAAAACAATAATCCTGGGACAATAAGCCCAAATACAAGTCTCAATACAGTTCATGAAATAAAATAGTTCATCAAAATATTTTAAGCAAATGATTCCAATTGTGCAGCTCAAAACTTTTGCTCACCAACTCCAGTAGGCAATTGATCGGCAAAACCTGCTTATATGGCAATTATAAGGAAAATAGGAAAATAGAAAAACATAACGTCCGTTAGATGCAAGTCCGGGCCGCAAGCAATACAAATAGAAAAATGAAGGGGAAAACTAAACTAAATAGATAATACTAACATGGAGAGGGTGGCAAATATAACCGTCTATAGATGACAGTAAGCAGTGTAGTGATAATAGGAGAAGCATAACAGTAACAGTAAGGATCAACAGTAATAGTGTGTCAACGGTAGCAGTAATCAACAGTAACAGTAAAGTCCACAGTAACCGTAACAGGATGTGACAGTATAAACAGTTATTCTTATGTCTATTATTCATTACTAACTAGATAGAACTTCATGCATCCCAGATTTTACCACATGGTTGCTATATCAAATAGTTTCGCTTTAAGACTTTGTAGTGGAACTTCTATAGGGCAGTATATTCAAACAAAAGTAACAGTAACAGTAATAACAAAAAAGGTGTCATGGATCATGCCCTCATGCATCCAGAGATAAACAGTACGTACCACAGTAAACAGTGGGGAAACGAGTCCCTTTTGAATATGCATTTCTATATTGTCCACTACTTGATCTTTTCCCTTAAAAACCTCGGCTTGATTTATCTTATTATTAATAAATATGTGTGAACGAATACAAACAGGATAAAGACATGGAAAGAATAGGAAATAAGTCTAAGATGAAATAGTGATTGCAACGGTTGATAAAAACAACTTGTAATGGTCAGAACAACGAAATCTTCAGTTCTAGACAGCAAGAAACTATTATACCAAATCCGAGATTCCCATTGCTACAGAATAGCAAATCCAAATCCGTCAAAAAATCTAGAAACTAGACTCTCTGAAGATTCCATCACATATATATAAGTAACATATCATTCACAGAAGCAGGGTTGAAAACAACATTTAATACAGAAATCGTGTTCAACCAGAAAATGCAAAATCTTGTTTATAAGCATGAAAAGAGTTTAAAATCACCGTAATTAAATCTGAGAAAAATCTGGAAGATTCCCTAACATATCTAGTTTCAAAATATAAAATGTCATGAAATTACATTACAGATAGTATAGTCAACAAAATTGGGAAAACGGAGTAATGCAACAAAATCTCAATTCTGAAAGTTCAGACACAGCTGTACCAAAACAGAGATAATTTATAAAATATAATTCAAAATCCAGATCCATCAAAAGGGTGATAAAATAGACAAATCAGGCTACAGCACTTATTCACAAAGTTTTCATAAAAAACAAATAGTATCAGGTTGAAAACATAATTCTTTATTGAACAGCATGCAGTTTGGAATATTTTCATTAGTTTCAAAAACATGAAATGAGATACAAAAGTCAGTAATCAATTCTACAAAAATTAGGGATTGTTCCCATTCATATCTAAACATACTCAGCAAAATATAGAGTTCAAATTCTACTTTTAATATCAGTTTTAAAATAAAATTCCACACAGAATACATATAGTTCAGAATCTGGAATATACGATATAACTGCAAAAAAACGGCAATAACTCATGCATCAAAAATTGGAATTCAGATCCGTCGAAAGTTATGGAAACTAGAAAACAAAGGCTACAAATTATGTTCACAAACTTATTTATTTTACTGATGTTAACAAGATCGAAATTACTGTACAAAATAGGGCAACAGCAAAACAAAAATTCTTTTCGGCATTCTATCAAACAACTTAACTACAAACGGTCCAATCCAAGATGTCATACAAAGCATGGGATATGTGGGTTACTCAAATCAGCATGACATGTGAATCAAATAGTCCATAATGAGATAATACATCTGATATGGCTAAAAATAGGATTAAATCGGGACCATTCAAATCGGGCGCAAATCTTAAAGCTCTCAGGGGTAAAACGGTAGTTTCACCTACAAACGGGTCTGAAATGGGAACTGGGTCTTTCTTCAAAGCCTAATAACCCATAAACGGATTAGCGACCCGTTACAAACTAACCCAGATGGATAAAGAGTAATTCAAATTCATAGTTATCTCTATGAAACAATTTAAACTCTAGATCTTATCCAAAAATACCGGGAAGTAGAGATTTATCCTTATCTCGAAATGGGTCCCTAAGGCGGATATAAATACCCCTCTCCCCCCACCACAACAAGGTAATCAATCTTTTTCCACATAAAGCTCTTTCATAATCTCCCTGCTTACTGACAAGAGCGTCGGAGGGTTCGTCGCTGGGATCCATCCTGGTGTATCGAACTTTTTTGCAGGTCAACGGCAGTAGCAAGAAACTGGTCAAACGTCGGTGAAGGTCAACAGGTTTGCTTTATTATTTCCAAAAATAATCCACAAATTCAACTGTTTGCTTCCATACCAAAATCAGTAGCAACAACATCCAACAAATATCAATGCAACAGTCATCTACAACATACGGTGTGTCACAAATAACATACAGTCAAAGTGTCATCTAATCTAATTGTTTTCATGCAACGGATGTCAATTATCGTGACTACTCATGATCAAGAGATGATGTCAACGGTTAAACTAACAAACATGAATCAGCATGAGAGCACACACATTTTCATACTAGACTACTTACGGTATTAACTTATATGACAAAAAAAGCACATACAAGCTACTTGCCTGATATGAAGACGACGGAAACATAGAATAGAATAACGAGAAAGGATCCTGAACAACGAACACACGAACAAAAGACGAGGGACGAGATCCAACACCACCGAAACACGTGCACACAAAAGCACGTGCACCACACAGGAGAGACAGTGGCACTGAAATTGCAACGACGGCGGATAGCAGCAACGCCAGGGAAGATGGAGCACCCCGAATTTCCAATAAATAAAATTAGAAATTCATGGCACAATTTCCAGAATGAACTTCAATATAATCATAAACATAGCAACCAAATACAGGGAAATTTAAAACTTTTTATTACATGAATTATTTACAAAGTACAGCAGAAAATTAAACACCTTGAATTACAATTTCTCTCTTTTGCAACACAATATTTTACAATTTGCATAAGCCATATTATCATTCTACCACATGCATCCAAATCTCAAACTATAGGCACCTACCTGTAAAACATGAGGCTAGAGATAACCCTAACCCCCAAAAATACAGGGGTCAGCCATAATGGTGTGAGTGACATCAAAAAAAATACAATATAAATAAAACATAAAGAATAAAGTCATAAACATAATATATTAACAGTATAACAAAAAAATATGAAATAACAATAAATAAAATATGAAAATATCTAGTGAAACTAGACTAAGTTTCAAGTGTAGGAAAACATGAAACAATATGCATAAAACCAAGTCAAGAAAACACCAATGCTATATGCTGACTCTCTAATGCACACTTGTCGAATCTATGCTCCCCACTCTACATAGATCTGGTACAAGCCCTTAACGTTCTCCACTTAATAGGGTTAAATCTCTTATTATGCAACTAATCCTACTACGATAACTACTATGAGATTTAGATAAACTGTGAGTATCTAGCCCATGCCCCGATAATCGGAGGTCAATCTCTATCCACAAATAATTTCGGAGACTATTTTACTCACACCTGGGAATCTTCGAGAATACCCCATACCGCAAACTATGGCGCCTCATCACACGAATACCCCATGAGTGTCGCCTCGTTCCCGATAATTTCGGAGATCAATCCCGTACCGCAGGTAATTGCGGAGACTATTTTACTCATACCTCGATAATTTCGTAGATTATCTCACACTGCAGGACATACTGAGGTCCATAACCCATGTTTGCACTCATTTCATCATATCACCATCTAGTGCATGTCCTTATCTTATTAAGTTAATTAATTGATTACGAATCTCCTAGAGTTGGTGTACCCTACCAGACTTAACTCAAATGATCAACAATAATGCCCCAACTAGCCAAATCACAAAAATCTCACCGGCCTGTGTACTAGGGTCCCACACACCCTCTAGAGACTCACAACTCAATCATCAACACAAAATCTTTCATTAAAACTCTTAACCCCATTGTCAATACTCTCATATTAAGAAAGCTTCTTAAAATCAACAAATCCAAATTTATTTTATATACTCACAAAATTTCTAGACCTGAAATAAAGTATTAAATCTATTAAATAGCTGAAAATCATATTTTGAAGTCGTAGAATATCACAAAACATCAATTTTTTCGACAACCATATATCTTTCATTTAATAAAGTCATAGAAATTCAATTTAAATTCTATTATAATCAAAAGGTAACTCTCTGTAAAATCTGTAGCAAAAACATCATCTAAAATAGTAGATCAATAATCCATAATATTGAAGAAACAATTGTTAAAGAAAACGAAGAAAATCAAATATAAACAGCCGGTAAAGCAACTGACGGTCGACCGCTCAAATAGTACAAAACAGGGCAGTCGACTGTCAAGTGAAAATTCCCAAATTAAAGAATTTCGGTCGACCGCTAGCTGCTATACAGCTAGTTTTAAAGTTCTGTACATTTCGACTGATACATTGATTCCACTTCGTAAAACCACAAATTTGTCAAACCAAATTCCTGAGATGGTTGAATATAACTTGTATAGAATATAGAATTTATAAAACATATCAAAATCACATTAAGATCACAATGTGTAATTTTTCACAAATTCTTCAAAACAGTGAAGTAGTATATGTATATATATGTTTAGGGTATTTAATCATCAGTTATCGCATCAAAATTTACCATATATGAGTAGTATATGATTCTAATCAACCTTAGTATCAAAAAAACTCAATTCCACTTGAAAACTTCAAAAAACACTAATTTTCAACAATCCTTCAAACAGTGTACATGAGTATATATATATGTGTGTGTGTGTGTGTGTGTGTGTGTGTGTGTGTGTGTGTGTGTGTGTGTGTTATAGTATCAGTTAAAGCATCAAATCTCATCAAATAAAAGTAGTATAATGTTAAGATTCAGTCTTAGTATCAAACAAATCTAATCTTAATTGAAAACTTCATAAAGAACACCAATATCAGTTCGGTAACACTTCAAAGCAGAACATAGGGATCCATGTGTATATATATGTATATATATGTCTATAAGTGTTTAAGCATTAAGAATTAGTATATAGGATTAGTGTAAGGTTCAATCTAATTTCAGTATTAGAAACAACTCAAGAAAACATCACAAATCCCAAAACCTTAATTTCGGCTGTATGCAAAATAGACCCGAAAATTCATCTCCTCTTCAATACTTCAAAGCTTGATCTCTTCGATCCAAAACCCCTCTTTAAAATTTATTAACCACATACACAACTCCTCACATCAGTTGCCCATGAGATAAACGCATTCACAACATATTTTTAATCAAGTTCTTATTCATCAAAATCCAAACAGAGCATAAATATGTATACACACGATAAGCATGGCTTTTTGTTCACTTTTTGCAATAACATCATACCATCTCATAGTTTCTAGTTCAAATCAGCAAGATTATGCAAGAAACAACCTGCTCATGATTTCTATTAGGTTCTTTAAAGATCTCAAATTATCTATATGAAGTTTTGATCATTAATAGCATAATTTTCATTAAAGATTCATTTTTTATACATCCATACATCAAGAATTCATATTATTATCATATCATCCCTAATCATGCTTTCTAATACACAAACCATCATGTACAACATGTTTAGAACAATGGTAAAATAAACATATGTCACTCACCTCAATGAAGAAATCAACCAAATTAATAAAGAATAAGAAAAAGCCCTTCTTTTGCAAAATCCAAGATCATCGCTTTGAAACTCCAAGAAAACCAATAGTAAAATAATATTTTGTTTTTGCAGAGGAGGGGGACGGCTGTAGTGGCCATTATATAGGCATAAATCTAGGTTTTTAGGGTTTTACAAGTTATATGGAAACATCCATTAACAAATTATTCCTTTACATACACTACAATAAAAATACCCTACCCCGGCATATCTATTCCGGCGTTTGGGTAGAAACGCCCGTGTAAGGACAGTGCAAAAAAGATAAGATAAAAAGACCCTTCCTACCCCGGCATTTTCTTAAAACGCTAGGGTATGGTGGGCCCTATACCGGCGTTTATGTTAGAAAATGCCGGGGTAGGATGCAGAATAAAATATCCTGTATCCCTCCCCTAATTTTTATTTCCCCCAAATTGTTTTCACACTCTCTCTCTCACCCGCTCAAACCCTAGCCTCGACCTATAGTTGTCGCCGTCCCCTACCATCGTCAACCGCTGCGTTGCTCCGCAGTGCCATCGCCCATGACGCCATGCCCCGACCTTCGTAGCCCCGACGTCTCTCTCTCTCTCCCGCTCAAACCTTAGCCCCAACCATGTCGATGTCACCGTCGTTGACCGCTGCCCTGTGTCACCGTGCCCACCGTGCCTTCCCCCACGATGCTGTTCCCCGACCTTCCTAGCCCCGTCGTCTCTCTGACGAACCCCCACATTTCTCAATGTCACAATAGAGGTAACATCTTCCTTCCTAACTTCTAGGTTTCGTAATCTTGATTCCAATAATGCAGTGTTGGATTGGATTGAGTTAAGTTGAGATTGTTCAAAGCAGTTAAATAAGTAGTCTAAAATCTAAACAAAAATCCCATTTTTTTACAAATCAAAGTTGATTTATCAAAAGAAAGAAAACAAACCATCTTAAGCTAAATATTTGTTCTCTGTGTAGGATTAAAGAAATGACTAATCAAATTGATGTCTAAATACAGTGATAACCTAGAAATCTTTTGATATTTGTGAACTACACATCAAAAGCTTGTAAGATGAGATTTGATCATAATTGAAGGATTTGAAGTTGAAATCTTATTCTGAATTATAGTATCAAATGGTTTTTCTGCTAACATCCCCCAGCTCATAGTCAATAAATTAGCCCCTCAAAAACTAAGTAGCAGCAACTGATGAACTTATTTTCAGTATAACTTTTCATGATATATGAACTAATCCTACTAAATCAATAGCTCATAGATTTATTCCATGTATGTGCATACCTTGTTTCCAACTAAGCATACCTTGCTTTCTATATATGACAATTTTTCTATAGAGCTCTACATAACATTTGTCCATTAAACTGGAACTTGAAGGTGGTACAAGATATAGAAATGTGATAAGATAGACTGCAATTGAAATCATGTCATAATATATATGAGAAGTGTATTATCCTGGTTATGTTTGGGGGGGCATAGCACCTGATACTCAGTTTTCAGGTGACACTGTAAGTATATTTGTACATAAATACAAATATATTTATCTTTCGAGTCCATTTTGAGCAAATTTTCATGAAAATTTAAACCTACACAATAAACCATTGGGCATATTTTTCTCACTTCTAAAAACTTACATTCTTGGGTGCACTAAGGTGGGGTTCCTTCCTAATATTCCATTATTTAGGTCTACTGAGGTGAGCTTGGAATGAATCTTTAACCAAAAGCTAGTTTGTGAGATTGGTTTGCTCATTTGTTGAGTTGGATTTGTTGATTAATTTATTTGGTAGTTCTTTATGTTTACTTAAGTTTGTAACATGATCAAAATTAATGGACTTGATTTTATGAAACTTGTTCATACAAATGCACATGAGAAAATATTTATGTTGCAACTAGGGTTAGTAGATAATAGTGAGAAGAGGAATGAAATGCTGGCATATGAGAATATTTTCCTGTTCCGAATACATTTCATGTTGCCGATTATAATTTCATTACATATCCTTCATTTGACTTGTTTGTTTCATGTATCTTTGTGACTGATAGAATTTTACTTGTAGAAGTTCACAATTAAACTTCTCTTCTTCTCATCAATGAGGAAGTTCTGCAAAGGATTCAATCATGAAATTGTGTAGATATGTGTTAAGATAGACAGAGAGATAGAAGAAAGATTATTTTCGGATTAATTATAATTGATTAAAGTTGCAATGATACCACCATTCCATTTGTTGAGCCTTTGATTTCTATGTCAGTGATGTCTCTCCTTGAGCCAAAAGATTGGATACTATTATACATGCACTTTAGGCAGTGATGAACAAAAAAATTGACAAGTTTATTTTTGGGTTCCGATACGGATTTTGTGATTATTATCATGTTCGGGCTTCATGTTCAGTTTCTGTTTTTTTGGCAATTTATTCCCTTGATTTTTATACTTGGAAGAGGTGGGGGTGCTAAAAATTTGGGATATTCCTATAGGCATGGCATAATAATGCAACCCTAGTGACACTCAAATTTCTGCATTTGATATACTTGTGCTTGATACCTTCATGAATGTTTTGCAACACTTGTTGTTCTGAGCATATAATTTTGGGAGTAGTTGTATTGAATGGTATTGTTTTCACAAGGTGCATGTGTAATAGTATCCAATTATATACATGTATGGATTAAATATAAGAATGAGCAGCGGAGGAAGGAGAGTTTCTAAGTCATTGGTTTTAGGAAAGAGTATGGATGTTGTTATGTATCTTTTAAATTTTTATAAAAAAAGAATTAAAATTTTTACATTTTTTTATAAAAAAAAATACCTATCCCGGTGTTTTTACAAACGCCGGGATAGATTTTATAGAATTTTAAAACTCTATGCCGAAGTTTTAAAAATGCCGGGGTATGTGTTGTAGGAAAAAAAACCCCAAATGAAAATACCCCTATGGCAGCGTTTTTAAAACGTCGGGGTAGGTTTCCATCTATACTGGCGTTTGTGAAAAATGCCGGTATAGACCCCGACTCTATCGCGACGCCTGCTTCCCTGGCATTTATACTGGTGTTTTCAAAAATGCCGGTTTATTCTACACCGGCATTTATAAACACCGGGGCCAAAAAAACGCTGGAGAAGACAATCTGTGTTGTAGTGATATATAGACCTTTCTTTAATAAAGTAGTTAAATAAGTTAAATAAATTAAAATAAAACCAAATCCTTTTACTACAGAGTTATCCAACCATCAAGCATAGCCCATAAATTAAAAAAAAATCGGATTTGTACTCAAAGTGGTAATTTTGCACAAAAGTCCATTTCTTTGTAATATTTGTAAATATGTGAAATAAATATCAGAAAAATCCAGAAAATTCATAAATAATACATACTAATAAATATTAGATTTTCCAAGCAAAATTTCTGACTTTTAGTATCCAAGAATAATATTTGCACAAGATCCACTTAAGTTCCATATTTGCAAAAATACCATATTTGTTTAAATTTTGACAAAATAAACTCTAAATATATTTTAAATAAATTTTTTCTTTAATAATGATCTTGGAAAGTTCGAAAAGCAGCAAAAAAATGAATTTTCATTATTTGTTTGAGATCCAATCGGCATTTTACATAAAAGCCCCTTTCTTTCGAAGTATTTATAAAAAATAGTTTCTTTATTCAGAAAAATTCCAAAATTTAGGATATACTCAATTACTAATATGAGAATTTATTCATAAATTTAAATGTGGAGATTTGCACCCCAAACAAATATTTGCATGCGTTTTGCACGTGTAAAATTGATAAATTTGTAAAATAGTCAAATTAATTTAAATAAATCTGAAAAATTAAAATATCATAAATAAATGAGGAAAATCAATCATTAACCATAAAATTTTAAGAATTCAAAATTTTCTAACTTTGCACATGTGTTGCACGTGCAAAATTGCAAATTTCAAGAAAATAGACAAAATAGTCAACTTTACTAATTTAATATTGCAAAATAAATCATTTTATTTTGGGGGGTGTTACAGAAGACGAGGACAGCACGATCGGGGACGGCGACGACGGTGCTGGGACTGCGGCGACGCTGCTCTGCGGCATTGCTCGATCACAGACGACGGCAGCATACGTGGGGCTTAGCCTGGGGTGGATCGCAACCACAGCGAAGAAGAAGAGGAAAGGGAGTGCGGTGAATGGGTGCCTCCGGCGATCAAAAATGACGACAGAGAGGAAGGGGAGGTCGGGGGTGAGAGAGGGTGATGGCTAAGAGAGAGAGAGATAGTATTAAGGTTTGATAATTATGGTTAGGATACAATTAGGGTGATTATATAAAGACAATATGGGTTTGAATGAACTGGGTAGTATCCAATAGGAAGAAAAGAATCCAATAATATACAAATATGCCATGAAATAGGTTTAAACAATAGACGATATCAAGAACAAATTGTAGGCCAAATAAATGAGAATAAAAAAAACTGAATCAGTGCATAATGAATCACAAGAGAGAGAAGAATAATACACCATACAAAGGGAATGAAATTAAATACAACCAAAAATAAAATAAATAATCAAAGAATTTTATTAAATATAATTAAAAATACAAATATGAGTAATAGGGGTTACAGTTTTGGATTTATGGTAAGACTTGGTTTGCCCGTTGACACGTGCCTACGACACGTCTTTGGAACGGTGCACCTGGTTTGATTGTATAAAATAGTTTTAGAGGTCCAGCAAATTAATTGAAGTAGGAAATATATTATATGAGGAACCAACATATCTACCTTTAAGCTTAACCATCGCCTTCTTGATCACTAGCTTGATCTTACCTGGAATACATATAGTTTGTTAGAAACACTGCATAGAGGTTTTTTTTTAAACTTCAGCATCACTTTTAGATGCTTGTAATAGTTATGCAAGGACATGATCAAATAGGTTTTATAGAGCTTACTCTAATTCCATAACCACTATGAGCATGTCTAAATACAATAATAACCCAAGTGCAGGTGTGAAGGTATCTACAATACCAATAATCTAAATATTTGTTTGTCTGAGACTCAGTTTGCAATTGAAATACCTCTTATTATTATTTCAACCAAAACGTAATACATGAAGTTCTCAAAACCCTAATCCAAGCTAATCATTTCTTTTATCTCCACTACGTCTCCATATTACATCTTTATAAAAAAAATCAAAATGGATCAATAACAAATTTACTTCATGAATTCATTTTTATACATCCATACATCAAGAATTCATATTATTATCATACCATCCCTAATCATGCTTTCTAATACACAAACCATCACGTACAACATGTTTAGAACAATCGAAAAATAAACATATGTCACTCACCTCAATGAAGAAATCAACCGAATTAATAAAGAATAAGAAAAAGCCCTTCTTTTGCAAAATCCAAGATCATCGCTTTGAAACTCCAAGAAAACCAATAGTAAAATAATATTTTGTTTTTGCAGGGGGGGGGGGGGGGGGGGGGCGGCTGTAGTGGCCATTATGTAGGCCTAAATCTAGTTTTTTAGGGTTTTACAAGTTACATGGAAACATCCATTAAAAATTATTCCTTTACATACACCGGAGTAAGGACATTGCAAAAAAGATAAGATAAAAAGACCCTTCCTACCCCGACATTTTCTTAAAACGCTGGGGTATGGTGGGCCTTATACCATCGTTTATGTTAGAAAACGCCGGGATAGTATGCAGAATAAAATATCCTACATCCCTCCCCTAATTTTTATTTCCCCCAAATTTTTTTCACACACTCTCTCTCACCCGCTCAAACCCTAGCCTCGACCTATAGTTGTCGCCGTCCCCCACCGTCGTCGACCGCTGCCCTGCTCTGCTGTGCCATCGCCCATGACGCCATGCCCCGGCCTTCGTAGCCCCGACGTCTCTCTCCCACTCAAACCTTAGCCCCAACCATGTCGATGTCACCGTCGTTGACCGCCGCCCTGTGTCACTGTGCCCACCATGCCCTCCCCCACGATGCCGTTCCCCGACCTTCCTAGCCCCGTTGTCTCTCTGACGAACCCCCACATTTCTCAATGTCACAATAGAGGTAACATTTTCCTTCCTAGCTTCTAGGTTTCGTAATATTGATTCCAATAATGTAGGGTTGGATTGGATTGAGTTGAGTTGAGATTGTCCAAAGCAGTTAAATAAGTAGTCTAAAATCTAAACAAAAATCCCCTTTTTTTTACAAATCAAAGTTGATTTATCAAAAGAAAGAAAACAAACCATCTTAAGCTAAATATTTGTTCTCTGTGTAGGATTAAAGAAATGACTAATCAAATTGATGTCTAAATAAAGTGATAACCTAGAAATCTTTTGATATTTGTGAACTACACATCAAAAGCTTGTAAGATGAGATTTGATCATAAATGAAGGATTTTAAGTTGAAATCTTATTCTGAATTATAGTATCAAATGATTTTTCTGCTAACATCCCCCAGCTCATAGTCAATAAATTAGCCCCTCAAAAACTAATTAGCAGTAACTGATGAACTTATTTTCAGTATAACTTTTCATGATATATGAACTAATCCTACTAAATCAATAGCTCATAGATTTATTCCATGTATGTTCATACCCTGTTTCCAACTAAGCATACCTTGCTTTCTATATATGACAATTTTTCTATAGAGCTCTGCATAACATTTGTCCATTAAACTGGAACTTGAAGGTGGTACAAGATATAAAAATGTGATAAGATAGACTGCAATTGAAATCATGTCATAATATATATGAGAAGTGTATTATCTTGGTTATGTTTAGGGGGCATAGCACCTGATACTCAGTTTTCAGGTGACACTGTAAGTATATTTGTACATAAATACAAATATACTTATCTTTCGAGTCCATTTTGAGCAAATTTTCATGAAAATTTAAACCTACACAATAAACCATTGGGCATATTTTTCTCACTTCTAAAAACTTATATTCTTGGGTGCACTAAGGTGGGGTTCCTTCCTAATATTGCATTATTTAGGTCTACTGAGGTGAGCTTGGAATGAATCTTTAACCAAAAGCTAGTTTGTGAGATTGGTTTGCTCATTTGTTGAGTTGGATCTGTTGATTAATTTATTTGGTAATGCTTTATGTTTACTTAAGTTTGTAACATGATCAAAATTAATGGACTTGATTTTATGAAACTTGTTCATACAAATGCACATGAGAAAATATTTATGTTGCAACTGAGGTTAGTAGATAATAGTGAGAAGAGGAATGAAATGCTAGCATATGAGAATATTTTCCTGTTCCGAAGACTTTTCATGTTTTCGATTATAATTTCATTACATATCCTTCATTTGACTTGTTTGTTTCATGTATCTTTGTGACTGACAGAATTTTGCTTGTAGAAGTTCACAATTAAACTTCTCTTCTTCTCATCAGTGAGGAAGTTATGCAAAGGATTCAATCATGAAATTGTGTAGATATGTGTTAAGATAGACAGAGAGATAGAAGAAAGATTATTTTCGGATTGATTATAATTGATCAAAGTTGCAATGATACCACCATTCCATTTGTTGAGCCTTTGATTTCTATGTCAGTGATGTCTCTCCTTGAGCCAAAGATTGGATACAATTATACATGCACTTTAGGCAGTGATGAACAAAAAAATTGACAAGTTTATTTTTGGGTTCCGATATGCATTTTGTGATTATTATCATGTTCGGGCTTCATGTTCAGTTTCTGTTTTTTGGCAATTTAGTCCCTTGATTTTTATACTTGGAAGAGGTGGGGGTGCTAAAAATTTGGGATGTTCCTATAGGCATGGCATAATAATGCAACCCTAGTGACACTCAAATTTCTGCATTTGATATACTTATGCTTGATACCTTCATGAATGTTTTGCAACACTTGTTGTTCTGAGCCTATAATTTTTGGAGTAGTTGTATTAAATGGTATTGTTTTCACTAGGTGCATGTATAATAGTATCCAATTATATACATGTATGGATTAAATATAAGAATGAACAGTAGAGGAATGAGAGTTTCTAAGTCATTGGTTTTAGGAAAGAGTATGGATGTTGTTATGTATCTTTTAAATTTTTATAAAAAAAGAATTAATTTTTTTAAAACTTTTTTTTAAAAATATACCTATCCCGGTGTTTTTACAAACGCCGGGATAGATTTTATAGAATTTTAAAACTCTACGCCGGAGTTTTAAAAATGTCTGGGTATGTGTTGTAGGAAAAAAAAACAAACCAAATGAAAATACCCCTATGGCGGCGTTTTTAAAACGTCGGGTAGGTTTCCATCTATACCGGCGTTTGTGAAAAACGCCGGTATAGACCCCCACTCCACCGTGACGCCCGCTTCCCTGACATTTATACCAGCATTTTCAAAAATGCCTGTTTATTCTACACCAGCATTTATAAACGCCGGGGAATAAAAAAAAATGTCGGAGAAGACGATCTGTGTTGTAGTGATATATAGACATTTCTTTAATAAAGTAGTTAAATAAGTTAAATAAATTAAAATAAAACCAAATTTTTTTACTACTGAGTTATCCAACCATCAAGCATAGTTCATAAATTTAAAAAAAAAATCGGATTTGTATTCAAAGTGGTAATTTTGCACAAAAGTCTCTTTTTTTGTAATATTTGCAAATATGTGAAATAAATATCAGAAAAATCCATAAAATTCATAAATAATACCTACTAATAAATATTAGATTTTCCAAACAAAATTTCTGACTTTTAGTATCCAAGAATAATATTTGCACAAGATCCACTTAAATTCCATATTTCCAAAAATATCATATTTGTTTAAATCTTTACAAAATAAAATCTAAATATATTTTAAATAAATTTTATATTTAATAATGATCTTGGAAAGTTCGAAAAGCAGCAAAAAAAAATGAATATTCATTATTTGTTTGAGATCCAATCGGCTTTTTACATAAAAGCCCCTCTCTTTCGAAGTATTTATAAAAAATAGTTTCTTTATTCAGAAAAATCCCAAAATTTAGGATATACTCAATTACCAATAGGAGAATTTATTAAGAAATTTAGATGTGGAGATTTGCACCCAAAAAAAGTATTTATACGCATTTTGCACGTGTAAAATTGACAAATTTGTAAAATAGTCAAATTAATTTAAATAAATCTGAAAAATTAAAATATCAAAAATAAATGAGAAAAATAAATCATTAACCATAAAATTTTAAGAATTCAAAATTTTGTAACTTTGCACATGTGTTGCACGTGCAAAATTGCAAATTTCAAGAAAATTGACAAAATAGTCAACTTTACTAATTTAATATTATTTAATATTGCAAAATAAATCATTTTATTTAGCGGGGTGTTACAGAAGATGAGGACAGCGCGACCAGGGGACGGTGACGACGGCGTTGGGACTGCGGCGACACTGCTCTGTGGCGTTGCTCGGTCACAAACGACGGCAGCACAGGCGGGGCTTGGCCAGGGGTGGATCGACGACCACAACGAAGAGGAAGAGGAGAGGGAGTGTGGTGGTAGGGTGTCTCTGATGATCAGAAACGACGACAGAGAGGAAGGGGGGTCGGGGGTGAGAGAAGGTGACGGCTAAGAGAGAGAGAGAGGTTGTATTAAGGTTTGATAATTATGGTTAGGGTACAATTAGGGTTATTATATAGAGACAATATGAGTTTGGGTGAACTGGGTAGTATCCAATAGGAAGAAAAGAATCCAATAAGAGACAAACATGCCATGAAATACGTTTAAACAATAGACGAGATCAAGAACAAATTGTAGGCCAAATAAATGAGAATAAAAAAAACTGAATCAATGCATAATGAATCATAAGAGAGAGAAGAATAATACACCATACAAAGAGAATGAAATTAAATACAACCAAAAATAAAATAAATAATCAAAGAATTTTATTAAATATAATTAAAAATACAAATATGAGCAATAGGGGTTACAGTTTTGGATTTATGATAAGACTTGGTTTGCCCGTTGACACGTGCCTACGACACGTTTTTGGAACGGTGCACCTGGTTTGATTATATAAAATAGTTTTTGAGGTCCAGCAAATTAATTGAAGTAGGAAATATATTATATGAGGAACCAACATATCTACCTTTAAGATTAACCAGCGCCTTCTTGATCACTAGCTAGTTTAATCTTACCTGGAATACATATAGTTTGTTAGAAACACTGCATAGAGGTTTTTTTAAACTTCAGCATCACTTTTAGATACTTGTAATAGTTATGCAAGGACATGATCATATAAGTTTTATAGAGCTTACTCTAATCCCATAACCACTATGAGCATGTCTAAATACAATAATAACCCAAGTGCAGGTGTGAAGGTATCTACAATACCAATAATCTAAATATTTGTTTGGCTGGGACTCAGTTTGCAATTGAAATACCTCTTATTATTATTTCAACCAAAACGTAATACATGAAGTTCTCAAAACCCTAATCCAAGCTAATCATTTCTTTTATCTCCACTTCGTCTCCCCATTGCACCTTTATAAAAAAAATCAAAATGGATCAATAACAAATTTACTTTAGCTGTCTTTCTTGAGTGGAGAGTTTGCACCCTTCATTGGTAAACTCTAGTCATCCCAATCCTATATATCTAAACATACACTAAAAGTTCTTATATGTTATGTTATCCATGGTTTCTAATAACCAGTGAAGGGAACACTTCACGATAGTATATTGTCTTGTAGTAAAGAAATTAATGTTGCATATTTGCCAAGTTATATTAGGTTGCTGGTCAGCTTACCTGTCCCGCTATGGTTTGGAAGCCCAAATTGAGGCCACCAAATAATCCATCTCTCACTTGCGTACACCTTAAATCCACAAAAAAAAAAACATCAAATAAATCGCCAAATTAGAATTTTTAAACCAAAAAATAAAACAATCATACCTCTCTAAACTTAGATCCCATGCACACATAAAATTCGAGTCAGCAAAAAACTGAGTAATCCCCTGCACACACAAAATTAAAAATTAGAATGAGAATTCGGTTAATGAGATGAAATTAGAGTCGCCGCATCGCATGTAGAGGCTCTCAATTCGGTGGAGGAGAGTTGCCGATACGAAGTCGCTTGATATTTGCGCTCTATTTAGTGGAGGGAAGCCACCGATACAGAATCAGCAGCGGATCAAATATTGGCGACGACCTCTTTATTGGGGTTCAACACTAGATTTGAATTTGGATTTGCTTTGAGATTCACGCTTGAAAAGACGATGGAGGCATCACCAATGGAATGAAAACGAAGGTTTAAGAAAATGATTTTAGGGATTTGGAGTTAGCGGCTTAAAAACTCTAGAGAAGGGAGAGAGAAAAATTGGAGCTATATGGTTTGAGGAATAGAGGGTGCAAAATGATCTGAATAGGAGGGGGGGGGGGGAGAGAGAGAGAGAGAGAGAAAGAAATAATTAAATAAATAAAGAAGTTTTTTTTTGTTGGGGGGGGGGGGGTGGTGAATTTGAGTTTTTTTTTGGGGGGGGGGGGGGGGGAATATCTTTTGGACGATTAGATATGGACCATTGATTTCCTTACTTTTGAAGGAGAGTCACTTGATAACTTTTCTTTGTTTTTTATTATATAGATTCCCACATTTTTTTTCCCTGTATTATATTATGTTTCTGTACTCAATTGAAGCAAAATATTTCTAGGTGTGCTACGAATTGCATGTGTATGAAATTCGGGGCGTTACAACTATTGGCTACAATATGTTTCTTTTTTTAATATTAAAAGATGGTAGTGACCATCATATATTGTTAAGAACATAATTAGTAGACCTGAATGCCCAAGTTAACATTCTGATAGCACCGCACGGTTCTGGAATGGATTGATCGATCGACTTTGACTGCAACAGGAAGAAAGTATGAGAACGTCTCGAGGCGTGGATTGCACTTTCTGTAAGAAGCTATTTGGCCGATTCTGGAGATGAATCGTTGATCACCAAATACTTCCCCCAGGATACAACGAGATTCTGTTTATAGTGTTCCCTAATACTCCAGTGGCAATTCGTACCAACTTGCACTCCAAAAAGGAAAAGGAATAGTTCAAAAAGTGAAAGGAGGAAGAGATACTGTTTTTCTCTACATTTTCTTTTTAATAGAAATCATCTTTTTAAAACCAAAGAAGAGAAAAACGTTTCCGTTGTTTTTGCCATTAAAACCAGGATTTATTTTCATCATAATAGATTTTTTAAATGCCATAAAAATGTTTCATTGACTTTTCTTTACTGGAAAAGAACAGCTAGTAGCATTTGATGAGAATAACGTTTTTGATCTGTTCAAAATTTAAAACCAGTAAAAAAAAAATCTTTCAAGAGACCCAAAGATATATAAATATATGTGGAAGATGAGAATTGATCATCCAACCTCATATGAGCCCAAAACTTTAACTATAATAAATTAAGTGTTTTAAATGTATACTAAATTCCAACACATATTATTAGCAAATCCAAATTGCACAAGAGTCTCCCAACAAACATACATATTGCAACATAATAAAGAACCAACTACACAAATAATCTCAGCTGTTACCTACATTAGACGATTATACTCACCCCATTCACCCTCACAGATTATCTAAACCTATAAACGATCGATCACCATACAGGAAAGTAAATCATGACTGAACATAATGTACCATCCTCTGACCTGCATGATAGAATAGGGTTTGAGTAGTTTAGATTTGGGTTACGGGTTAGAAGTAAATCAGGTCAGGTTTAAATTTATCCCACTTAGAAAGTAGGAAAAAAGCATGAAATGAGACTTGAATCCTATGCGGCAAAAAAAAAGATACATAATGAGAAATAGTTTACAGAAAGATTTAATGAAGGATTTACTTTTAAAAAAGGGATATTCTTGGAAATAAATTCGGGAATATTGAAAGCTAATGGTGTGTGCATTAAATTTACAATATGATATACATGTAGTTCCGTGAAATGTGTTATGGAGTGGTAAAGATTATGACATATCAGATTGAGGAGTATTAAACAATGATTTTGCACATGTTATGATTTTTCGTTAGTGGATTTGAATTGAGAATAAAAGTTTAGGTTTGAACATTGAATTACTCTAGCCTCACTTCTCCTTCTTCACTAAACCCTTCTCTCTTTAATTTGCTAAACCCTCTTTTTGCCTTGGTACATAAGCCTGAATTAGTTAAGAGAAATGCTATAGTCGACTCCAGGCCTACCACAAACACTAAATTACAATATTTTATTAATTTTTTAAACATTTTTTTCTAAAATAATGGTTTGTCTTTTAGTGTCCGGTGAAAGACCTAATGACGCCTAAAGTTTATAGAAATTACCTAAACACACCTAAAGTGGAAATAATACCCCAATAGCAATCAAACTTTTATTATTTGGACCTAACGGCCTTCGCCATTTTTTTCTCAGTTAAGTTAATGGAATATTTCAGGAATATACCTCTTAACGGGTTTAAACCGATTAAGATTTACGTGAAATTACAAAAATACCCCCCTCTTCTTCATCTTAAGCAGAGCTTCCCTCCCCCTATCTTCTTCTTATTGTTTATTTATTCTTCCCATTTCCAAACCCTAACCCATTTACTCAATCTCCATCTCCAATCAATTCCCAAAGCCACCGCATCTCCACCGCATCTAAGCTCTCTTCTCCAAACCTCCATGTCTGCCACTAGTTCTTATTGTGAATCACCAATGCAGAATCGATTGATGTGCCACTGCGAGCTTCCTGGAAGAGCCCAGATTGTCAAGTATGTGAGAGATAAGAATAAAGGTAGGTTATTCTACTCTTGTCCGAATTACAAAGGCAAGGATGAGCGTGGGTGCAATTTTTTTAGGTGGGTACCAGTTGACGATGACAGAGATGAGAAAGAGATGGGGGTGGTGGAGTTGAAGGCAATTTTGGCTGAGCAAAAGGAGATCTTGAAATCAATGAAGTAGTTTTAAGGAAACTACAAATTAGAATTTGAAGTTGACTCATTAATCTTTCTTTTGAGTCTAAGAAATCCAATTTTCAAGAAGTGTTTAATTTTCTGTGATTTTTTTAAAAGTAGTAGGAGCTGTAGTTTCTGGATTCTGAACCTACTATCTTACAAATGATTTTAGATAAATCTATTGGGGTTAAATCTAGAGGTTCTTAAATACAATGTTGTAGTATACTCATTGATGTTTCATATGACACTAAAAAATTAATTTTCTGACAAGTATTGAAATTTATACAATTATTGGGATTTGCATTCACTTGTCGAGAGGATATGTGTGGCGTTGTCTCGGCTGTTAATTTCTGGGATCTAGTGTTAAGAACGGGGGGTGCAGATTTATAGGTCGTAGACTCCTTTCGGAATTTAGGGGATGGACTCATAAGTGTCTGTTGATGTTCTATGTTATCGGATACGAATGGGAAGCAAGAGTTTAACTTTGCATCTCTAGGCGGAGCAGGAAATGCCTGGAGGGTCGTCTGATATTCGTGATTACTTTTAGTGAGGTCCGCAAGCGGAGAGAGACCACAGGGTCCCGGTAATACTGGGGAGTGGAGAGAGACTGATGGGGTTCGGTCAGGATGGAATATGTAAGACTGGGGAGTGGAGAGAGACCACCGGGACTGGGTACCATTATGCATGCTCAGGAATGGAGAAAGACCACAGAGTCCCGACATGACCACTACTGACTGTAAGAATGGAATTAGACCGAACAACTGCAACCTTACTAGTCACTAGATAAATGTCCGAAACAGTGTAGAATACATGACTAGGTATTGCATAACGAGGGATTGAACCTTGTAATGAGAAAAAATGCTGGTAGCTTGCTTTTGGAAAATATATTGTATGAGTGGCATATCGTTCCAAACAAGCGTGCATTAAAAGAGCATATTTAGATTTGTGCATATTTTTAGAATAAGCATATGTTTGATGTTTTAGTAAATTAGATTTACACTCACTCATATGACATTGTACAATTGACTAATTTTTATTTACATTTATTACATCGATTCCATATTTATTTCTATTATGCTATGTATGTTATTATGTTATTTTTGGAGTTAGTTAAAGTTATTGTGATTCTTACTGTCGGCCTCACAAGCAGACGAACCCACAGATTGTGTTGTGTAGGGAAGAGTGCCTGAGGCCTTGGCTTAGAGTGTGATATCCTGAGCCCGTCATCTTATCAATCTAAGAGTTTTTGTCACTCCCCGCTTCCCAAAAGGAATATGGAAACGGTACGCGACTAAGCCCAGCGGATAGTTTTCACCATCCTTAAGCTGTACGGATCTGCTTGACTCATCATAACAGTAAATATAACAGTATACTCCAACCAAGTATGCATAAACAATCATAACTCAACAGTATTTATTGCATCAATAATAAATGTTCCAAAAAATACTAGATCCGAAACAAAACAATAATCCTGGGACAATAAGCCCAAATACAAGTCTCAATACAGTTCATGAAATAAAAATAGTTCATCAAAATATTTTAAGCAAATGATTCCAATTGCGCAGCTCAAAACTTTTGCTCACCAACTCCAGTAGGCAATTGATCGGCAAAACCTGCTTATTTGAAAATTATAAGGAAAATAGGAAAATAGAAACCCGTTAGATGCAAGTCCGGGCCGCAAGCAATACAAATAGAAAAATGAAGGGGAAAACTAAACTAAATAGATAATACTAACATGGAGAGGGTAGCAAATATAACCGTCTATAGATGACAGTAAGCAGTGTAGTGATAACAGGAGAAGCATAACAGTAACAGTAAGGATCAACAGTAACAGTGTGTCAATGGTAGCAGTAATCAACGGTAACAGTAAAGTCCACAGTAACCGTAACAGGATGTGACAGTGTAAACAGTTATTCGTATGTCTATTATTCATTACTAACTAGATTGAACTTCATGCATCTTAGATTTTACCACATGGTTGCTATATCAAATAGTTTCGCTTTAAGACTTTGTAGTGGAACTTCTATAGGGCAGTATATTCAAACAACAGTAACAGTAACGGTAATAACAAAAAAGGTGTCATGGATCATGCCCTCATGCATCCAGAGATAAACAGTACATACCACAGTAAACAGTGGGGAAACGAGTCCCTTCTGAATATGCATTTCTATATTGTCCACTACTCAATCTTTTCCCTTAAAAACCACGGCTTGATTTATCTTATTATTAATAAATATGTGTGAACGAATACAAACAGGATAAAGACATGGAAAGAATAGGAAATAATTCTAAGATGAAATAGTGATTGCAACGATTGATAAAAACAACTTGTAATGGTCAGAACAACGAAATCTTCAGTTCTAGACAGCAAGAAACTATTATACCAAATCCGAGATTCCCATTGCTACAGAATAGCAAATCCAAATCTGTCAGAAAATCTAGAAACCAGACTCTCTGAAGATTCCATCACATATATATAAGTCACATATCATCCAGAGAAGCAGGGTTGAAAACAGCATTTAATACAGAAATCGTGTTCAACCAGAAAATGCAAAATCTTGTTTATAAGCATGAAAAGAGTTTAAAATCACCGTAATTAAATCTGAGAAAAATCTGGAAGATTCCCTAACATATCTAGTTTCAAAATATAAAATGTCATGAAATTACATTACAGATAGTATAGTCAACAAAATTGGGAAAACGGAGTAATGCAACAAAATCTCAATTCTGAAAGTTCAGACACAGCAGTACCAAAACAGAGATAATTTATAAAATATAATTCAAAATCCAGATCCATCAAAAGGGTGATAAAATAGACAAATCAGGCTACAGCACTTATTTACAAAGGTTTCATAAAAAACAAATAGTATCAGGTTGAAAACATAATTCTTTATTGAACAGCATGCAGTTTGGAATATTTTTATTAGTTTCAAAAACATGAAATGAGATACAAAAGTCAGTAATTAATTCCACAAAAATTAGGGATTGCTCCCATTCATATGTAAACATACTCAGAAAAATATAGAGTTCAAATTCTACTTTTAATATCAGTTTTAAAATAAAATTCCACACAGAATACATATAGTTCAAAATCTGGAATATACGATATAACTGTAAAAAAACGGCAATAACTCATGCATCAAAAATTGGAATTCAGATCCGTCGAAAGTTATGGAAACTAGAAAACAAAGGCTACAAATTATGTTCACAAACTTATTTATTTTACTGATGTTAACAGGATCGAAATTATTGTACAAAATAGGGCAACAGCAAAACAAAAATTCTTTTCGGCATTCTATCAAACAACTTAACTACAAACGGTCCAATCCAAGATGTCATACAAAGCATGAGATATGTGGGTTACTCAAATCAGCATGACATGTGAATCAAATAGTCCATAATGAGATAATACATCTGATATGGCTAAAAATAGGATTAAATCGGGACCATTCAAATTAGGCGCGAATCTTAAAGCTCTCAGGGGTAAAACGGTAGTTTCACCTACAAACGGGTCTGAAATGGGAACTGGGTCTTTCTTAAAAGCCTAATAACCCATAAACGATTAGCGACCCGTTACAAACTAACCCAGATGGATAAAGAGTAATTCAAATTCATAGTTATCTCTATGAAACAATTTAAACTCTAGATCTTATCCAAAAATACCGGGAAGTAGAGATTTATCCTTATCTCGAAATGGGTCCTTAAGGCGGATATAAATACCCCTCTCCTCCCACCATAACAAGGTAATCAATCTTTTTCCGCATAAAGCTCTTTCATAATCTCCCTGCTTACTGACAAGAGCGTCGGAGGGTTTGTCGCTGGGATCCATCCTGGTGTATCGAACTTTTTTGCAGGTCAACAGCAGTAGCAAGAAACTGGTCAAACGTCGGTGAAGGTCAACAGGTTTGCTTTATTATTTCCAAAAATAATCCACAAATTCATCTGTTTGCTTCCATACCAAAATCAGTAGCAACAACATCCAACAAATATCAATGCAACAGTCATCTACAACATACGGTGTGTCACAAATAACATACAGTCAAAGTGTCATCTAATCTAATTGTTTTCATGCAACGGGTGTCAATTATCGTGACTACTCATGATCAAGAGATGATGTCAACGGTTAAACTAACAAACATGAATCAGCATGAGAGCACACACATTTTCATATTAGACTACTTACGGTATTAACTTATATGACAAAAAAAGCACATACAAGCTACTTGCCTGATACGAAGACAACGGAAACAAAGAATAGAATAACGAGAAAGGATCCTGAACAACGAACACACGAACAAAAGACGAGGGACGAGATCCAACACCATCGAAACACGTGCACACAAAAGCACGTGCACCACACAAGAGGGACAGTGGCACCGAAATTGCAACGGCGGCGGATAGCAGCAACGCCAGGGAAGATGGAGCACCTCGAATTTCCAATAAATAAAATTAGAAATTCATGGCACAATTTCCAGAATCATCTTCAATATAATCATAAACATAGCAACCAAATACAAGGAAATTTAAAACTTTTTATTACATCAATTGTTTACAAAGTACAGCAGAAAATTAAATACCTTGAATTACAATTTCTCTCTTTTACAACACAATATTTTATAATTTGCATAAGCCATATTATCATTCTACCACATGCATCCAAATCTCAAACTATAGGCACCTACCTATAAAACATGAAGCTAGAGATAACCCTAACCCCCAAAACTACAGGGATCAGCCATAATAGTGTGAATGACATCAAAAGAAATACAATATAAATAAAACATAAAGAATAAAGTCATAAACATCATATATTAACAGTATAACAAAAAATATGAAATAACAATAAATAAAATATGAAAATATCTAGTGAAACTAGACTAAGTTTCAAGTGTAGGAAAACATGAAACAACATGCATAAAACCAAGTCAAGAAAACACCGTTGCTATATGCTGACTCTCTAATGCACACTTGTCGAATCTATGCTCCCCACTCTACATAGATCTGGTACAAGCCCTTAACGTTCTCCACTTAATAGGGTTAAATCTCTTATTATGCAACTAATCCTACTACGATGACTACTATGAGATTTAGATAAACTGTGAGTATCTAGCCCATGCCCCGATAATTTCAGAGGTCAATCTCTATCCACAAATAATTCTGGAGACTATTTCACTCACACCTGGGAATCTTCGAGAATACCCCACACCGCAAACTATGGCGCCTCATCACACGAATACCCCATGAGTGTCGCCTCGTCCCCGATAATTTTGGAGATCAATCCCGTACCGCAGGTAATTGCGGAAACTATTTTACTCATACCTCGATAATTTCGTAGATTATCTCACACCGCAGGACATACTGAGGTCCATAACCCATGTTTGCACTCATTTCATCATATCACCATCTAGTGCATGTCCTTATCTTATTAAGTTAATTAATTTATTAAGAATCTCCTAGAGTTGGTGTACCCTACCAGACTTAACTCAACTGATCAACAATAATGCCCCAACTAGCCAAATCACAAAAATCTCACCTGCCTGTGTACTAGGGTCCTACACACCCTCTAGAGACTCACAACTCACTCATCAATACAAAATCTTTCATTAAAACTCTTAACCCCATTGTCAATACTCTCATATTAAGAAAGCTTCTTAAAATCAACAAATCCAAATTTATTTTATATACTCACAAAATTTCCAGACCTGAAATAAAGTATTAAATCTATTAAATAGCTGAAAATCATATTTTGAAGTTGTAGAATATCACAAAATATCAATTTCTTCGAAAACCATATATCTTTCATTTAATAAAGTCATAGAAATTCAATTTAAATTCTATTATAATCAAAAGGTAACTCTCTGTAAAATCTGTAGCAAAAACATCATCTAAAATAGTAGATCAATAATCCATAATATTGAAGAAACAATTGTTCAAGAAAACGAAGAAAATCAAATAAAAACAGCCGGTAAATCAACTGACGGTCGACCGCGCAAATAGTGCAAAACAGGGCAGTCGACTGTCAAGTGAAAATTCCCAAATTAAAGAATTTCGGTCGACCGCTAGCTGCTATACAGCCAGTTTTAAAGTTCTGTACATTTCGACTGATACATTGATTCCACTTCGTAAAACCACAAATTTGTAAAACCAAATTCCTGAGATGATTGAATATAACTTGTATAGAATATAGAATTTATAAAACATATCAAAATCACATTAAGATCACAATGTGTAATTTTTCACAAATTCTTCAAAACAGTGAAGTAGTATATGTATATATATGTTTAGGGTATTTAATCATCAGTTATCGCATAAAAATTTACCAAATATGAGTAGTATATGATTCTAATCAACCTTAGTATAAAAAAACTCAATTCCACTTGAAAACTTCAAAAAATACTAATTTTCAACAATCCTTCAAACAGTGTACATGAGTATATATGTGTGTGTGTGTGTGTGTGTGTGTGTGTGTGTGTGTGTGTGTGTGTGTGTGTTATAGTATTAGTTAAAGCATCAAATCTCATCAAATAAAAGTAGTATAATGTTAAGATTCAGTCTTAGTATCAAACAAATCTAATCTCAATTGAAAACTTCATAAAGAACACCAATATCAGTTCGGTAACACTTCAAAGCAGAACATAGGGATCCATGTGTATATATATGTATATATATGTCTATAAATGTTTAAACATTAAGAATTAGTATATAGGAGTAGTGTAAGGTTCAATCTAATTTCAGTATTAGAAACAACTCAAGAAAACATCACAAATCCCAAAACTTTAATTTCGGCTGTATGCAAAATAGACCCGAAAATTAATCTCCTCTTCAATACTTCAAAGCTTGATCTCTTCGATCCAAAACCCCTCTTTAAAATTTATTAACCACATACACAACTCCTCACATCAGTTGCCCATGAGATAAACGCATTCACAACATGTTTTTAATCAAGTTCTTATTCATCAAAATCCAAACAGAGCATAAATATGTATACACACGATAAGCATGGCTTTTTGTTCACTTTTTGCAATAACATCATACCATCTCATAGTTTCTAGTTCAAATCAGCAAGATTATGCAAGAAACAACCTGCTCATGATTTCTATTAGGTTCTTTAAAGATCTCAAATTATCTATATGAAGTTTTGATCATCAATAGCATAATTTTCATTAAAGATTCATTTTTTATACATCCATACATCAAGAATTCATATTATTATCATACCATCCCTAATCATGCTTTCTAATACACAAACCATCATGTACAACATGTTTAGAACAATGGGAAAATAAACATATGTCACTCACCTCAATGAAGAAATCAACCAAATTAATAAAGAATAAGAAAAAGCCCTTCTTTTGCAAAATCCAAGATCATCGCTTTGAAACTCCAAGAAAACCAATAGTAAAATAATATTTTGTTTTTGTAAAGGAGGGGGACGGCTGTTGTGGCCATTATATAGGCATAAATCTAGGTTTTTAGGGTTTTACAAGTTATATGGAAACATCCATTAACAAATTATTCCTTTACATACACTACAATAAAAATACCCTACCCCGGCATATCTATTCCGGCATTTGGGTAGAAACGCCGGAGTAAGGACAGTGCAAAAAAGATAAGATAAAAAGACCCTTCCTACCCCGGCGTTTTCTTAAAACGCTTGGGTATGGTGGGCCCTATACCGGCGTTTATGTTAGAAAAGAATCCAATAAGATACAAATATGCCATGAAATAGGTTTAAACAATAGACGATATCAAGAACAAATTGTAGGCCAAATAAATGAGAATAAAAAAAATTGAATCAGTGCATAATGAATCACAAGAGAGAGAGAAGAATAATACACCATACAAAGAGAATGAAATTAAATTCAACCAAAAATGAAATAAATAATCAAAGAATTTTATTAAATATAATTAAAAATACAAATATGAGCAATAGGGGTTACAGTTTTGGATTTATGGTAAGACTTGGTTTGCCCGTTGACACGTGCCTACGACACGTCTTTGGAACGGTGCACCTGGTTTGATTGTATAAAATAGTTTTAGAGGTCCAGCAAATTAATTGAAGTAGGAAATATATTATATGAGGAACCAACATATCTACCTTTAAGCTTAACCATCGCCTTCTTGATCACTAGCTTGATCTTACCTGGAATACATATAGTTTGTTAGAAACACTGCATAGAGGTTTTTTTTTTAACTTCAGCATCACTTTTAGATGCTTGTAATAGTTATGCAAGGACATGATCATATAGGTTTTATAGAGCTTACTCTAATTCCATAACCACTATGAGCATGTCTAAATACAATAATAACCCACGTGCAGGTGTGAAGGTATCTACAATACAAATAATCTAAATATTTGTTTGTCTAAGACTCAGTTTGCAATTGAAATACCTCTTATTATTATTTCAACTAAAACGTAATACATGAAGTTCTCAAAACCCTAATCCAAGCTAATCATTTCTTTTATCTCCACTTCGTCTCCCTATTGCACCTTTATAAAAAAAATCAAAATGGATCAATAACAGATTTACTTTAGCTGTCTTTCTTGAGTGGAGAGTTTGCACCCTTCATTGGTAAACTCTAGTCATCACAATCCTATATATCTAAACATACACTAAAAGTTCTTATATGTTATGTTATCCATGGTTTCTAATAACCAGTGAAGGGAACACTTCACGATAGTATATTGTCTTGTAGTAATGAAATTAATGTTGCATATTTGCCAAGTTATTTTAGGTTACCGGTCAGCTTACCTGTCCTGCTATTGTTTGGAAGCCCGAATTGAGGCCACCAAATAATCCATCTCTCACTTGCGTACACCTTAAATCCAAAAAAATTTACCAAATTAAATTTTTTAAACCAAAAAATAAAACAATCATACCTCTCTGAACTTAGATCCCATGCACACACAAAATTCGAGTCAGTAAAAAACTGAGTAATCCCCTGCACACACAAAATTAAAAATTAGAATGAGGATTTGGTTAATGAGATAAAATTTGAGTCGTCGCATCGCATGTAGACGCTCTCAATTCGGTGGAGGAGAGTCGCCGATATGGAGTCGCTTGATATTTACGCTCGATTTGGTGGAGGGGAGTCGCCGCTACGAAATCAGCATCGGATCAGATATTGGCGACGACCTCTTGATTGGGGTTCAACACTAGATTTGGATTTGGATTTGCTTTGTGATTCACGCTTGAAAGGACGATGGAGGCATCTTCAATGGAATGAAAATGAAGGTTTAAGAAAATGGTTTTAGGGATTTGGAGTTAGTGGCTTAAAAACCCTAGAGAAGGGAGAGAGAAAAATTGGAGCTATCTGGTTTGAGGAACAGAGGGTGCAAAATGATCTGAATAGGAGAGAGAGAGAGAGAGAGAGAGAGAGAGAGAAATAATTAAATAAATAAAGGAGTTGTTTTTGGGGGGGGGGGGATATCTTTTGGACGATTAAATCTAGACCATTGATTTCCTTACTTTTGAAGGAGAGCCACTTGATCGCTTTTCTTTGTTTTTTATTATATAGATTCCCACATTTTTTTTTCCTGTATTATATTATGTTTCTGTACTCAATTGAAGCAAAAAATTTCTAGGTGTGCTACGAATTGCATGTGTATGGAATTCGGGGCGTTACAACCATTGGCTGCAATATGTTTCTTTTTTTAATATTAAAAGATGGTAGTGACCATCATATATTGTTAAGAACATAATTAGTAGAACTGAATGCCCAAGTTAACCTTCTGATAGCACCGCACGGTTCTGGAATGGATTGATCGATCGACTTTGACTGTAACAGGAAGAAAGTGTGAGAACGGCTAGAGGCGTGGATTGCACTTTCTGTAAGAAGCTATTTGGTCGATTCTGGAGATGAATCGTTGATCACCAAATACTTATCCCAGTATACAATGAGATTCTGTTTATAGTGTTGCCTAATACTCCAGTGGCAACCCGTACCAACTTGCACTCCAAAAAGGAAAAGGAATAGCTCAAAAAGTGAAAGGAGGAAGAGATACTGTTTTTCTCTACATTTTCTTTTTAATAGAAATCATCTTTTTATAACCAAAGAAGAGAAAAACGTTTCCATTGTTTCTGCCATTAAAACCAGGATTTATTTTCATCATAATAGATTTTTTAAATGCCATAAAATGTTTCATTGACTTTTCTTTACTGGTAAAGAACAGCTAGTAGCATTTGATGAGAAAAACGTTTTTGATCTGTTCAAAATTTAAAACCAGTAAAAAAAAAAAATTCTTTCAAGAGACCCAAAGATATATAAATATATGTGGAAGATGAGAATTGATCATCCAACAGCCCAAAACTTTAACTATAATAAATTAAGTGTTTTAAATGTATACTAAATTCCAACATATATTATTAGCAAATCCAAATTGCACAAGAGTCTCCCAACAAACATACATATTGCAACATAATAAAGAACCAACTACACAAATAATCTCAGCTGTTACCTACATTAGACGATTATACTCACCCCATTCACCCTCACAGATTATCTAAACCTATAAACGATCGATCACCATATAGGAAAGTAAATCATGACTGAACATAAAGTAGATTTGGGTTTGAGTAGTTTAGATTTGGGTTACGGGTTAGAAGTAAATCAGGTCAGGTTTAAATTTATCCAACTTAGAAAGTAGGAAAAAAGCATGAAATGAGACTTGAATCCTATGCGGCAAAAAAAAAGATACATAATGAGAAATAGTTTACAGAAAGATTTAATGAAGGATTTACTTTTAAAAAAGGGATATTCTTGGAAATAAATTCGGGAATATTGAAAGCTAATGGTGTGTGCATTAAATTTACAATATGATATACATTTAGTTCCGGGAAATGTGTTATGGAGTAGTAAAGATTATGACATATCAGATTGAGGAGTATTAAACAATGATTTTGCACATGTTATGATTTTTCGTTAGTGGATTTGAATTGTGAATAAAAGTTTAGGTTTGAACATTGAATTACTCTAGCCTCACTTCTCCTTCTTCACTAAACCCTTCCCTTCTCTCTTTTTTTGCTAAACCCTCTTTTTGCCTTGGTACATAAGCCTAAATTAGTTAAGAGAAATGCTATACATATCTCAAAGTTGACCCCAGACCTACCACAAACACTAAATTACAATATTTTATTAATTTTTTAATCAATTTTTTTAAAATAATGGTTTGTCTTTTAGTGTTCGGTGAAATGGCGCCTAAAGTTTATAGAAATTACCTAAACACACCTAAAGTGGAAATAATACCTCAATAGCACTCAAATCATTATCATTTGGACCTAACGGCCTTTGCCGTTTATTTCTCAGTTAAGTTAGTGAAATATTTCAGGAATATACCTCTGAAAGGGTTTAAACCGATTAAGAGATGTGAAATTACGAAAATACCCCCTCCCCCCTTATTCATCTTAAGCAGAGCTTCCTTCCACTTATCTTCTTCTTACTGTCTATTTATTCTTCCCCTTTCCAAACCCCAACCCATTTACTCAATCTCCGTCTCCAATCAATTCCCAAATCCACCGCATCTCAACCTCATCTCCACTGCATCTAAGCTCTCTTCTCCAAACCTCCATGTTTGCCACCAGTTCTTATTGTGAATCACCAACGCAGAATCAATTGATGTGCCACTGCGAGCTTTTTTTGAGAGCCCAGATTGTCGAGTATGTGAGAGATAAGAATAAAGGTAGGTTATTCTACTCTTGTCCGAATTACAAAGGCAAGGATGAGCGTGGGTGCAATTTTTTAGGTGGGTACCAGTTGACAATGACAGAGATGAGAAAGAGATGGGGGTGGTGGAGTTGAAGGCAATTTTGGCTGAGCAAAAGGAGATCTTGAAATCAATGAAACAATATATGGAGGTTAATTTCGCTGCGAAGCTTCTTCTGTTGGAGACTTGTATCAGTGTCTTGGCATCGTTGTTTTGTAGCTGTTTTGTTCTATTTGTTTTATATATTGTTGTTGTCAATGCGATGCATATCATGTACGACAGACGCTGAATTTGCGTATTGTAAGAAGTTCATTCGTCGGCGGAATATTATGTAATGAATCAATGTATCTTTATGAAGGCCGAATTTTCATGAATGAATGTATCTTTTTGAATGAATGAATGAATGTATCGTTAATGGAACATAGTTTGAATGAATCAGTGTATCTTTTTTGCATTGAGAAGTAGCAGTTTTGTGTTGTGCAATATTTGATACTGATTTTGTGATTTTTTTGAGTACCTCCATGTCATTTAGAATGCTTATAGATGTGAATATATTTAGAATGTATTGAAAATGCATTCAGATTTGTTTGAGAATGCATTTAGATACTGATAATGCACTGTGAATGCATTCAGATACTGAGAATGCAATTACCCCTTGTTATCAATATGCAGTAGTAGTATAGGAGGGTGCAGAACAACCATTAGACAACATTGATGAACAAAATAGTCAATACGTCCTAGAAATAGAGCGTGAGAAAAAAAATTGAACTAAGAGATATATTGTAAACTCAGAATGCAAAAACTGAGAGATAACCTGCATTCATTTTCAATGCATAAATCTTGATGCAAAAAAAACTTCATACACAGTTTTAAGCATAGATAACCTGATCCACAAATTCCTCATACATAAGCCTGATAATAGTTTAACCAAGCCTGATCATAGTTTAGACTGATACAAAATAGTTCTAACCCCAAACATGAACATGATAAGCATTCATATGGTCTACATTTCACATTTCACCTTCTGACAGATACATATATAGATACATAAGTCTGAAAGTGTACTGCAGCATAAATTCTTGGTGATAAAGACTGCTTATTACAAGACTAAGTTTTTGCTATTACATCCCACCCCTGCCTCTTCCACCCCTTACCCTCCCACCACTGCCTCTGAGAGGTACAGTCCTCCCCCTCTCTCTCAATGAACTTGTTGGTTGAGGTGGTTATAAAAATGGTGATATTTGAATTGATGGCCACTGAATTTCAATTCCTTGTGATTGTACTTCTGCAACATTACCTTGAGATTGGATTAAATTATCCTCATATGCAATTTGTACAAGTATCACTAGTTAGTTGATGCCAGTGCATAATTATATGAGGCTAATGTGTAGTGTTAAGATACTAGTAAATACCTCCTAGGCTGTGTTTGCCTTTCCCTCTCCCTACAACAGCCCCTCTTATGCTTTGCAAGCCTATCTTGGAACCTCTCCTACCAATATAAATGTAGAATACGACTAAGTATAAGCAAAGACGGTTTATATTGTATCATAACTATTTAATTTCCTATGCAATGTATCTGTGGATGATTGGCTAGGCAAGCCAACATTAGATGAACTTCCCTCCACTCCTCTAACAACTAGGTTATTTGGTGCCTTACAAGTGGACTTGTTGTGATTGCTTCCATGACATCTACTACATGCCATTTTCCTCTTTGACAACTTGTGGGCTTCA